>CAUYQV010191948.1:0-14855 GCA_963574575.1 Galagoides demidoff | reverse complement strand
GCCTGTGGTCCCAGCTACTTGGGAGGCAGAGGCAGGAGACTCGCTTGAGCCCAGGAGTTGGAGGTTGCTATGAGCTGTGATGCCATGGCACTCTACCCAGGGGGATAGCTTGAGGCTCCGTCTCAAAAAAAAAAAGAAAATTCCCTTTATCACCTGCCAAGTGCAGCAGTCATGCCTGGAGGCCATGTGGTGTGACTGTAGAGTCACTTCCCTCTTGGCAGTGCCTGTGGTCTGAGGGTCTGGGGAGCCATGACAGCTGCTGCAGCCCCAGCGCTTCCTCTTCCTGGGGTACACTTCCATGGGGGGCTGGGTCTGTTGCACCATTTGTTCACATTCTGTTTTTGCTGAGTGTCTAGTAATTGGTTTATTAACATAAATGTGTATGTGGTGCAAATCCTCTTTGTTTTCAATGGGTCTTTCACAGTTAGGCTAGAGGGGTTGATTTTGTAGACTGGTGCCATGGTCCCCCCAGACCAGAGGTACTGCCAAGAGGGAAGTGACTCTACAGTCATACCACCTGTCTCCCCTCTCTGGTGTCGTCAAGAATGGGTCTCACTCTAAGGCTACTTGCTGTGGGCCTTGCCCACTAAGCACCTGCCAGACACAGTGCAGGTAGGCACCTACCCAGCCAGGTGCAGGACAGCAGACTTAGCACCCCATCCCGAAGGTCAGACTGAGGGTGGGCAGGACCGGTCAGGGTGTGCTGAGGGAGACCCAGGGTGTGGGGGTTAGGGCAGAGCAGGAGCAGTTACCAGGTCAATGGTGATCCTTTCCTCTGAGATGCCTGACATGTTGCCATTTTTGTCAAACAGCGCCATGACCCCCATTGACCTCAGAGGCTCCACCAGGTTGTAGTTCTTCTCCAGCTTGAATTTTGGCAGAAGTACCTCTCGAGTTCTAGTCGGGGAAGGAAAGGGGGCCCAGATTTATTGAACTTCTGGTTGTGAAAGAAATGATATTTTTTTCCTGTAAAGCTCCACAGCCCAGCCCCCTGAGTTGCATTTGCCTTAGAATTGACACAGCACTTTAAAGTTTATCTCCCAGGACTGTCTGCTGAGGATTTTGGAAATCCCTTCGCATTGCAGTTTCAGTTACTGACCATGGAGACATTTTTACTGTTGTGTAGTCTTTTCCTTGAGACTATGATTCATCTCCTGTCTTCAAGGTCAGCAACAGAACTTTTAGTAGTTTGTGTTTTGAGAAGGCATCTGAAATAGTACTTCGTTTCTGATTTCAGGCATTTCTTATTTTGTTAATTTTTGAATAACTGGCTCAGCGCCTATAGCACAGTGGTTATGGTGCCAGCCACATACACCGAGGCTGGCGGGTTTGAACCCAGCCCAGGCCTGCCAGACAACAATGACAACTACAACAAAAAAATAGCTGGATGTTATGGCAGGTGCCTGTAATCCCAGCTACTTGGGAGGCTGAGGCAAGAGAATCCCTTAAGCCTAAGAGTTTGAGATTGCTGTGAGCTATGACACAATGGCACTCTACCAAGGGTGACATAATGAGACTCTGTCTCAAAAAAAAAAAAACTCGGCGCCTGTGGCTCAATCGGCTAAGGTGCCAGCCACGTACACCTAAGGTAGCGGGTTCGAATCCCCAGCCTGGGCCCGCCAAACAACAATAATGGCTGCAACCAAAAAATGGCCGGGTGTTGTGGCGGGCGCCTATGGTCCCAGCTACTTGGGAGGCAGACGCAGGAGACTCGCTTGAGCCCAGGAGTTGGAGGTTGCTATGAGCTGTGATGCCATGGCACTCTACCCAGGGGGATAGCTTGAGGCTCTGTCTCAAAAAAAAAAAAAGAAGAAGTTGAATAACTGATCAATGTACTTACTAAAAGAATCCCTAATATCTATGCCAGACAGCACTGAATCTCCTTCAACCTTGCCTTGACACATGTAATCCCTAACAGATGAGCAGTAGCAGTCACGCCATGGGCCAGTCTGGCACTTTGGAAAATAAAGATGTAAGACACAGTTCTTCTCAGGAGCCTATTTTCCTTTTGGCAAGCTGATACTCAATTATGTGAAAGGGTGAAAGTGGAAAGACGGTACCTTACTAGTTGAATGACTAGAGCAGGTCTGGCTCTAGAGGAGGGTGTATTTGTGTGGCTGAGACTTAGAAAGGTAGGTGTCTGCCTGAGCAGAAGCAGGCGGGGAGTCTGAGTGGGGCTTGTTGGAAGGGCCAGGAAGCTGGGCCGTCCTCTGAGAAGAAGGGATGGAAATGGTGTCTCAGGAACTCTGATCTGTACTGGTGCTTGGGTGGACTAAAGAATGGAACAGGCAGGCCAGTTAGGCCTCCCTGGAGTGGATGAAGGTCCCAGGCAGTTGAGAAGGAGGCAGCTACAGAAGGAATGTGGTTAAGCAAAGTCACCAGGCAAGGTGACTGGCTACCTGGGCAGTACCTTCCTCTAAGCCTACTTCTCTCAGTTCTATTGCATTTGGGTTCTTGTCCTATAAGGAGACCAAGACCAGATTGGGTTTTTCATACATGGGTCACTATGAAAGTTCCGAGACAGTATTGTGGTCTATGATTTCACTTCTCAGAGACACAGTCAGCTGTGTCCTTTCTGTTTCACCCATGCAAGTTTCAATTTGCTTGGCTTATCGATATTGCTAGGAGTTTCATTTGTTTTTTTGTTTTTGTTTTGGCCAAGGCTGGGTTTGAACCCACAACCTCCTGTATATGGGGCCAGTGCCCTACTCCTTTGAGCCACAGTTGCAGCCCAGGAGTTTCATTTGTTTCTATCCTTGCAGATTTTGTGTTTCTTGATTTTTGTATATCTCATAACTTTCATAATGACCCATGTATGGACCTAACCAGTATCCAATAAAATAGAAATAAGACATCTCTGTTCTTTTCTACTAATCCAGTAATAATTTTGGTAAACTTTTAAAGTCTTCAGTTTTAACTAGGGAGTAATGAAAATGATGAATGAGGCATCCTCCGTGGGCTAAGAGGACCTTTGATTTCCCTGGGTGGGGAAAGGGGCGAGCCGGTCCTTGTTGAATGCCTCTTAGGGTCCAGGCATCAGAAAGGATGCACTGGGATGCTCAGTTGCTTGTTGTATTAATTTCTCACAGCAAATCTAGCAGAAGTAATGGAATTACCTCCATTACAGCCTACTCAAAGCAAAAGTCAAGCACGTAGCAGAGCTGGGGTTGTCTCCAAGCTGAGCCTGAGCCACCTGTGCCTGACCCCTGAGACTGCCCTGTGGGGAGCAGATGTGCAGCTCACAAATGTTCTCTGATTGCCTCTCACCACGCAAGGAATCTGGGCTGAATAAACAGTGACCGTGTGTGGCAGTTCTTGGATAATCATTCATATTTCTCCCTTTCACTTCAGATCACCAGAGTTCTAATATTCCTGGACACCCCCAGCCTCAAGAGCTCAGAATAGCAAACACACCCTCAAGTACCTGTTTGTCATGCTTTTTTGCCATCTTTCCACCACCTGGGGTGTCAGCTGGGCTTCAAGGGCCTTCATCCCAGACAGCTTGTGCGGGACCACAATGAGCATGCTGATGCCCCCCACATACTCCAGCTGGAGGACGTCACAGTCTAGCTCCTGGTCATTTGCTGCAAGGAAGTTCCCTTTGGTTTGCATCATGGGAACCTTGACCACCTCTCGCTCATTCAGCCGGAAGTTGTGGTTGTGTGTCATCTCCACTGGGAATTTATTCACCCAGGATCCTGCAACATCCACAGGGACAGATTCTTAATAGGGTAGTGGTCCTCACCCTTGAGCATGCCTCCAAGTCCCTATAAGGGCCCACCCACACTGTGTCTGATTCCCAAGGTCTGGCTTGGGCTGCGAATTTGCATTTCTTTTTTTTTTTTTGAGACGGAGCCTCAAGCTATCCCCCTGGGTAGAGTGCCATGGCATCACAGCTCATAGCAACCTCCAACTCCTGGGCTCAAGCGAATCTCCTGCGTCCGCCTCCCAAGTAGCTGGGACCACAGGCACCCGCCACAATACCCGGCCATTTTTTGGTTGTAGCCATCATTGTTGTTTGGCGGGCCCGGGCTGGGGATTCGAACCCGCCACCTTAGGTGTACGTGGCTGGCGCCTTAGCCAATTGAGCCACAGGCACCGAGCCGAATTTGCATTTCTTATGAAAGGTTAAAAGCAGAGGTTAAATGGACTGGGGTGAACACTGGGCTGACACTGGCCAGTTGTGTGACCCTGGCAAGATACCTGACTTGCCTGGGCCTCTGCTTCTTCATCTGTCAGAGGAGAAGCTTTGCACTCCTTTGAGCTGTTTTGATGGCCTTCGTCCCTCACGCTGTGACCCTGTAGTGACCAGCAAGACATGTGGGTGATGTGATGTTGCCTCAGGGCCTTCACTGAGAATCTGGGCTTAGTGTGTATCCAGAAGTAAGCCCATGCCTATTTTATCTGAGATGCTGGTAACTAATAATGATGGGACCAGCAGTTGAGCACTAGCTGTGTGCCAGGCATTTTTTTAAACACCTTTCCTGTATCTCATTTCTGCTCCTAGCAGCATATGAAGTGTGTGCCTTTTGTTATGATCCCCATTCTACAGGTGAAGAAACGGAGGCTCAAAACAGTGAAGTAACTTGTTTAAAGTTTCCATCTGGTGGGTAGATCAGCTGGGATGAATAGAGCAGGAGGCCTTGGGAGGAGGGTCAAATACCAGGCAGTAGCTGGGCTCCTTTCTCCCTGAGTCTGCCTCTCCCAGGGCTTCTCAAGCTCAGCACTGTTGACATTTGGGCTGGTTAATTTTCTGGGGTAATGGGATTGCCCTAGGCATAGCAGGCACTTAGCAGTACTCCTGGCCTCTCTCCACTCCTTGCCATTGGTGCTTCCCGGGCTTCCCAGTTGTGAGATCACAAATGTCTTCAGGCCTTTGCCCTGGGGACAAGCTTGCCCCAGTGGGAATCCCTGCCCTTCCCAGCTCTGATGGAGCTGACACAGGTCTTCTGGGGTTCTTTCCTTTTTACTTCCTCCTGAAGTTCAGCCTCTATTTTTATTGTGCTTTACAAAGTGATGTGAATGTTCAAAATTAAAATTAAATTAGTAATGGAGATTTGGGACCTGGAAATTAAAATGACACTTGCAGACATAGTTCTCCCTTGAGGAGTATGGTGAAGGACTGGGCAATTCCAGCATTCACTCCCCCGAGACCAGGGGAAGGAAGCTTATGTCTGCGCCTTTCACACTGCAGTGTGAGGTGGGTTGCAGTGTTGAGGAGCTTGTAAACTGGCAGTGCCTGGCCCTTTCTCCACCCTCATGCTGCAGGGATAGCTTGCTGGGTTTCTCCACCTGCCCTTGAAGTAGCTGGGATGAATAGAGCAAGAGGCCTTGGGAGGAGGGTGTCTTGGTGCCCCTAGGGGCTCTGACAGGCTGCTAGGATTGAGGACTTCCAAAATGTTGCCATACTAAGTGTTGTGTCCCTGTCTCTTGAAGTTATCCCCACAACCCTGTTGAAGTAGGTTTTCCCTCCATGATAAGACAAGGAGCCTGAGTCACTGAGACATTGAATGACATCCCTGAGGTCACACGAATGAAAAGTGGTAAAGCCAGGATTTACACCGCTGTTTGCTCAGCTCTAAAACTTGTACTTATGAGGAGTGGTGAAAGGGTATGTGTGTGTTCATCATGTGTACCTCCTGTCTATGTGTGTCACAGCCTAGAAGAACTCAGCCTTTAATTCACCCACGAGAACCCAGCCTTATGCCTGCCTTTGGGGTGGAACCCTAGGAGTCAGATCTTAGCACCCCAGGCCTGGCCTCTTCAGGCCCTGTGGCCTGTCTGGCAGAATGCCTTATAGAGTGACATGTAGCAGGTGGGACACGGTGGCTCTGGCCCAGGCAGAAGTCAGGAGAGGTCCTCTGACCTTAGCATCATGGGCTTCTGTGAAACTGTGCTCAGGCTGACTAACAGGAAGTACTGGCCCCTCAGACCTGGAGGACTCCTTGCTGGTACCTGGTAGCCCTTGGTGACAAAGAGAAGTGGTTGTGTGTCATGGCAGTTTAGTGCTGAAACTCTCACATCTGCATCTTAGCACACTCAGCTTAGAGATTGTAGTAAAGATTTCTGCTATCAGGTCCCAGTGAGAGCATTTTAAAAGATTTTACAAATCCATACTCATTCCCAGGTTTCCAGGGGTCCTCTGTGTTGTATGTGTGTGTGTATGTGGTGGTGGGGGGGCTCCTTAAAATGTGCTCTTAGGCCTGGCCCAGAGCTGTTGCTCAAGAAATAGTAGTGTTGGCTCTGTGCCTGAAGCTCAGTGGCTAGGGAGCCAGCCACATACACCAGAGCTGGCGGGTTCGAACCCAGGCCAGCCCTGCCAAATGACAATGACAGCTACAACCGAAAAACAGCCAGGTGTTGTGGCGGGTGCCTGTAGTTCCCAGCTACTTGGGAGGCTATGGCAAGAGAATCCCTTAAGCCCAAGAGTCGGAGATTGCTGTGAGCGGTGACACCACAGCACTCTACCCAGGGCAACATAGACCCTGTCTCAAAAAAAAAAAAGGAAAGGAAAGAAAAAGAAGAAATAGTAGTGTTATCTCCCCACATCCACTGCCCATTTCTGCAAAAGTATCCTGAAAAATAGTCTTAGGTGTTAATATCAGGTGCTCTAGCTAAACATTTCTGGCTACATTTCTATAGGATTTTGGCCACATTCCTGCTTACTGATAGTTGGGAAAGGAAATTAAAAAACTGAAAGCCATGCTGGGCAAATGTTAAAAAGGGTTTTGCATTATTCCTTCCAATTTAACAAATCACTAGTGCTGGCTCTCCCCTGGGTGCAGCTGTGTGCCCTTGGAGTGTCCTTTTACTTTTCCATGCCTTGGACGCTTCATCTGTAAAATTGAGACACTTAAACAACTATGACCTCACACGGTTGTGGTGAGGATTCACCGAGTATGAAGCATGGAGTTACAGCTCAGTGAATGGCAGCTGCCACACTACCTCAGCATGGCCTGCCCTGTCCCCGAGTCTACCTTGTGTCTTGTTGTCCTGGATAACCTACAGCTAGAGTACAAGTTCTAGCATTCAGTGTACCCATGTGCTAAAAGAGTATGTTGTGAGTTTTCTTTGGGACACAAAAGGTTATTTCTTACCTTTGAAGTAGATGCAGTTTAGAATCATCATCTGTGTAGCAGGGTCTATATTTTCCAGAGCATCTTTTATGAGGCCCTTGGTGAGTTTTAGGATGTGGTTGTTGGTTTTTGATATGAAGGCCGGATCTGAGAAGTCAGCTGCCTGGGCTTCAGCAAAGTAATACTCTCTTACTTTAGCTTTGAAATCATCTAGGATTGGAAACTGCTTCTGGACATAAAGGTCATTGACTGATCGCAAAGTGTACCCAAAATTCCTCCTGAATAGGCGATGAGTCAGCTTACGGAAGAGATTGTGGATGGTCAGGATCTCATACTTGCTGCTGGCATTAACAAAGTCTTTGAAATGCAGGATTGAGTGCACTTGGTCATGGGTGTCTCCCCGCAGGCCCAGGGAAATCATGCCCATGGCAGTAGAAATGCCAACAGGTGCAATGAAGACGTTATCAGAAGTGCTGGCCTGGTCCTTCAGTGCTCGGTAAAGGTTGAAGGCAAACTTGGCGTTTAGGATGTTAAGACGCTGGATACGGCTCTTGCCCTGGAAAAGCTGGAGTATGTTCCCAGCACTTGCTTCTAAGTCTGTTGGGGAGACCGGCAGGCTGTCGATGATGTCGATGTAGTCATCGTCCTCGCTGAGTATCTTCTCCAGGTCCAGATAGTCATCGTCCTCCTCCCCCTCAGGAATCCAGTCGTTGGTGACTGTGTTTTCCCTGTGGAAGTCGGCAGGGAGAAGGGGCGTACTCAAGGTTTTGTTATTTAAGTGCTCCATGGGGATCTTGGGATCCATATAAGTTTCTCTTCCCTTCTCAAGCTGATCCAGCAGACCTTTGTTCTCCCCACACACAGATGTTATGATGAGGGAAACCAGAAGGGGGTGAAACGGGTGTTTCATCTTGACAGAACTAGAGCTGGGAGAGAAAACAGACCACATGGTAAAAGGCAGCCTGGTGGGCCCACCGCCCTGCAGCATGGCAAGACACATTCCTTGTGGCTTTGACACAGGAGTGTGCCTTCACAGCACCAGTTCCTGTTTTAGGATTATGGATTTTAAGAGAATCTGATGAAGATAAACAGATACCTAACATTTTGTGTGGGCTTCATAAACCTCCCTGAAGGATTCATGAGCCCCTAGGTGAGAATCCCTTCTTTAAAGGTTTACAAAAATAATCTACACTCCTAGGGGTTCAGGGGTTTAGGAGTCCCGGGGGAGGGGGTGTTTTTTGTTTTTTATTGAGGCAGAGTCTCATTTTGTCACCCTCTGTGGAGTTCTACGATGTCACAGCTCACAGTAACCTCAAACTCTTGGGCTTAAGCTATTCTCTTGCCTCAGCCTCTCAAGTAGCTGGGACTATAGGCGCCTGACATAATGCCCGGCTATTTTTTTTGTTGCAGTTGTCATTACTATTTAGCAGGCCTGGCTGGGCTCAAACCCACCAGCCTCTGTGTATGTGGTTGGCACCCTA
Source organism: Galagoides demidoff (assembly GCA_963574575.1). Taxonomy (NCBI): domain Eukaryota; kingdom Metazoa; phylum Chordata; class Mammalia; order Primates; family Galagidae; genus Galagoides; species Galagoides demidoff. Next base: position 6,298 of record CAUYQV010191948.1, on the reverse strand, counting down.
CACGCTGAGCTGGGGGTTGGGGAGGAGGCAATATTTTTTTTTTTTGAGACAGAGCCTCAAGGTATCCCCCATGGCATCACAGTTCACAGCAACCTCCAACTCCTGGGCTCAAGCGTCTTCTGCCTTAGCCTCCCAAGTAGCTGGGACCACAGGTGTCCGCCACAATGCCCGGCTATTTTTTGGTTACAGCCGTCATTGTTGTTTTGGCAAGCTGGGGCTGGATTCGAACCCGCTACCTTACGTGTATGTGGCTGGCACCTTAACCACTTGAGCCACAGGCGCTGAGCCTCATGACACAACTCCTACGGCACGAAAGGGAAAGTATGTCTCCTTCCTACTCCTGTCCGCAACCCACACCTCCTCTCCCAAGAAGCAACCTCTGGTGTCTACATTCTCTTGAGACACTCCATATTCACCCAAGGACATATGTGAATACTCCTATTTCCATTTAAACACTGACCACAGACTTTGTAGCTCCTCTAGACCAAAGCTCCTAGTCCAAGGTCAAGCAGGACCTCAGAGGATCCTTGCATCTACTAAAGTTGCATGCAGAATGCGCACTAGGCACCTGGGCACTATTTGCAGGAAGAAATGTCATGTGAGAGCCACCTGGTCTTGCCCAGTTCCTCAGTTTACAGAGGAAACAGAAGTCAGAGAGAGGATGTCTAAAGTCCTTGGCGTGGTAGAGACCCATCAGGGGAAGAATCTCAGGAACCCCAGGGTCCCCCGCAAGGACTGGGGCTGAGAACTTGGGGGCAAAGACAGTGCCAGGAGGAAGCAGTTTTGTCTGCATCAAAGCCTGGTGTGTCTGAGGGGGTGAGCGCAGGCTCACCAGGCCTTTACAGTACTTCTGAGGTTCCCCAGCCTCTTTTGGGGGCCCTTTCACTGTTTGGCTTTGCCAGGACCCACTGTGGCCCCTGGGGTTGGTCTCTGGGGAGGCAGGGTCTGGTGTGGGGTAGGTCAACATGGTGGAAGCTTCCTGGGCCACTCCCCACCCCATGTCTAAGCATAAATCTTTGTGGACCCCTTACCATCTCTCTGGATATCAGTAGCCTGGGTAGAGAGAGGCAGTCAGTCACAGGGGCCAGCCCTCTGTCTCTACAAGTGGCCTCCCACTCAGAGGGGAGGCTCCTGAATGAAGGAGCTGGAGCGGGCAGGAGATGATAAAGAGAAGGACTCCTCTAAGCACAGAAAAGGGGCAAGGGTGACAGCAGGCAGGAGAGGAGACACAGAGGGTGGGCTGCCTTTGGAAACAGAAAGACCCAGATCCAGACAGGGGCAGAAGGGGCGGGGAGGGTCCTCTCCCTTGATGGGGATGCCAGGACCGGGTGGGAGGACCCAAGCTGGACGCTGTGGAATGGGCTCTCAGAGTCCCACTGAGTATATGCAGATAAGGCCTGTCTGTATGCAAATAAATCCGTCTGTATGCAGATGAGAAGAGAGGGCATTCTCTTCTCAGGGTTACCATAGAGCCCACCCCTCCCTTTTCCCTCAGGGATCCAGCTGCAGGGCAGCCTGGAAAGGGGCCAGGCCTGGGGAGGGGCAGCCTGCAATAGAAGGTTAGACTTCAGGAAGGACTTACCAAAGAAAAATGGTCAGTTCTGAGAAAAGAAATGGAGATGAAATAATGCCTATAGAGGGACTGGTGGAAGGGCCAGGTAAAAAAGATGGGAGTTGACTATCCTCAGTTACAGGAAAACACAGACAAACTGACAGGAAGCTTTGAGAGCAGGGCTCAGGAAGAGAAGAGGGAAGGAACTTCAGCTGAGTGCCCAGAGTGTCTTCCACTCACACTCGCTGGATGCTGGTGATAACCTGTGAGGCCCAGAGAGCTAATTCATCCAGGTCACTCAGTTTGCAAGCGGCAGAGCCTGGCCTGTGGCCTCCATGGTAGGTAGCATAGCTCAGAACCTTCTCCTTCCTGCCTGTGGGGACAGGAAGGGCAGAAAGGTGCAGGGCTATGGCTACTAAACCCTGGAGGAGGAGAGATATGGCTGGGTCTCAGGCTAGGCAGGGCCTACAGAGCTGAGACCTGTCTTTGGAGTGTGCGGGTGCAGCCACGGGGCGGGGGGCAGCTAGGGGGAGAGACCAGGAGGGGAACATGAGGCCAGGGAAAGATGCTAAGGGATGACCTAGCTCGGGAAACTGAGACCCAGAGGGGTCGGGAAAGTTGCAGATACAAGTTGAAGTTGGGGCTGAACCCAAGCCCAGGGCCCCTTCCTGGGAGTAGAGAGGCTAGGGGTGGGGGAGTCGTTGAGAATAGCCTCTCCTCTTCCTCCGGTGGCCCCCAGCCCCCACATCCAGTGGGGCAGCCAAGGCCTTTGTGGTGAGGCCGTGGGGAAGAGAGGCCCCTTGTTGGCCCATTCATCGTGCCGGAGGCTCGGCTGATGCCAGCCCCCGGCACCGGCTGGGCTCTCCTTCCTGGGGGTGCCAGCCAGCCCCCACCCACTGCCACAGTCCGCTCCCCAGCTCTGCCGTTTCCTGGAGCCTCAGGGCTTTGGCCATGGTCCCGGCTGAGGATGGTGGGGAGCCCCGGCCCCCATGCCCCCCACACCTCGCCTTTCACACGCTGGCACCAGAGCCGTGGGAACGCTGGACGGCAGCTGGGCACCGGTGCCCGGCTCTGCCCACCCCCAGCCCAGCCGACCTCAGAGAGGGGAGAGGAACAGGCTGCCCCCAAAAAAGCCCCTCTAGGATGGGGCCCTAGAAATCCTTAGCACTAATTATGAATCTGGGGACAAACAAGGCATTTGCAAGTCAATTAGTGACAGAACTTTCCCAGGGAAGAGCTTCATCCAGGCTCAGCCTCAGACAGGGCCACATGCTGGGTCATCTTGTCTCTCCCTCTGCCTCTGCCCTGCTCCAGGGATACAGACCAGCCCAAGGTCCTGCCAGCCCCTATGTGGCTAAGTTTTCAGGGCCTGAGTTGGCCTGAGGGCCAGGAAAGCAGGAGTCAGAGTGAGGTCAATATAGGGCTGACGCCAAGGGACATCCCTCCAGAGATCTGGCCTCAATTCCACCTTTGACAGAACCTGACAGCTCCTGGAAGGAGGCAGCTGGCCTAGACACAGGTAGCCTGGGTAGGTTGACAGGAGGAGGTACTTCCCAGACAATACAGAGAAATTAGGACAAGGGAACCCCCAGGGGAAGATGAAGGGTCTCCAGGCATCCAGCAAGGATGTGGACCTCACTCTGAGGAAATTCAGCCCTGGGAGGAACCTCCAGGTGGACCAGCCTGGTGCCTCACCACTCCCCACAGAGCAGGAGATAGCATTGGCTCCTGCTCCGCCCATCCTGACAGGCTTGTAACTGGGAGAGGGGGTCTCTGCCCAGAGGACCCTTTAATTGGGGAAGGAAAGGGAGGGAAAGGGGCTGTGCAGGGCAAAAGCCCTAGAGCCAGCTCTGCCATCTGAGGGAGATTAAGGGATTATAATTAAAACATGTTTGAGGGGCTCCAAGCAGGTGGGTTGGGGCTGCTGCTAACGATCTAATTGTGGTTGGCGGGCCTGGCTGCTGGGCGACTGTAATGAGTGGGGGTGTCTTTATAGGGAGGTGAGTGAGAAAAGGTGGAGCTCAGAGCCTGGAGGGGAAGCCTTTTTCTCCCTACCCAGCCCTCCCTGAGGAACCCAGATGAAGGCTGCAACATGATGGAGTTTGTGAAGCCTGGATAAGACTTCCAGGAGCCAAGAATAAGCAAAGAGGGTACACAGGTCTCCACAGAGAGAGATACTGAGACAGGATGTTTAGAGAGAAAGAGGTGTCCTCGGAATAATTATAACAGCGAATGTTGATTGAAAATGAACTCTGTGTCAAGCCTATGCTAAGCCTTTGTGAAACTTCTGTAATTTTCACAAGCACACTTAAAACACCTGTCCCTAGAGGCCAGCTCAACACCCCCAGCTTAGTAGATGCCAGGAATCCCACAGACCCTTTCAGACCTTTTCATCTTCCTAAGAAGGGACAAATGGCCAAAATGCCCTCCAGGCTGGGGGTCCAAAGCACGCATATTGCAACCACAGCCCACTAGTTACACGAACCCAGCCTCCCCCAGTTTGTGCAGCCTTTGTAAACCTGGACACACATGGGTGTCACACCACTGCGTCTCTGCATATGCTCTTCCCTCTCCTTGGAAAGCCACCCACCCCATTTCTGCTTATCATCCTGAAGACTTTCCCCTGTCCCCCCTATTCCTTATGCTCCCTTGAGAGTTGAAGGTGGGTTATCTCTGGCCACCCAAAGCCATACATTTAGGAAATCAATGAATGGCTTGGTAAAGGGTGAGTATTTACTTTCATACATAAAGGCCTGAGATGGAATAGCTTTGATAAGACACTTGAGGAACCGGGCACGTGGGTTGTCTCTGCAATGGGAACCAGGTCATACAGACCCAGTGGGACAGGGTCTTCTTATGTGTAGTATACTTTTTTTGTACCTTTAAAGTTTTGTTCCATATGAAGAAATCATTTATTCAGAAATGAATTTATTTTAAAATATTGGCCAGGCATGGGGGCTCACACCTATAATCCCAGCACTCTGGGAAACTGAGATGGGTGGATTGCCTAAGTTCAGGAGTTCTCAACCAGCCTGAGCAAGAGGGAGACCCTGTCTCTACTAAAAATAGAAAAACTATCCAGGTGTGGTGGTGGGCCCCTGCAGTCCCAGCTACTCAGGAGGCTGAGGCAACAGGATTTCTTGAGCCCAAGAGTTTGAGGTTACTGTGAGTTATGATGGCACTATGGCACTCTACTGAGGGCGACAAAGTAAAACTCTGTCTAAATAAATAAATACGTAAATAATAAAAATATTAATTAATGCTTTTTTTCCTAAGGCTGGAGAGGATAGTGTTTAACCTCAACGGCTGGTATGTATGAGAACCCCTGAGACTCCTTATTTGAGAGGAACCAGTGGCATTTCAGTCCCTTCTCTCTACCTCCCCCTTCCTCCACTCTGCTCCTGCTTCCTCCCAGGCCAGCTGGGCCTGGACACACTCTGCCATGTCCTCAAGAGCCTTTCAGGACCAGCTCCTCCCCACCTGGCAACCTCCCAGTCAGAGCACCTGGAGTCTCAGGGCAGGCTGCAGAAGCCCTCCAAACCCACACTTGCCTTGGAAGCATGGGAAATGACAGCCACTCCCCCACTGCAACAGGGGTAGGGACCATAGGACCCTGCCTAGTGAGCTGCAGAGACTGCCACTTTCCCCCTCTGCCCATGCCAGAAGGATCTTGCTGCCCGGTTGCTAGTCTGCAGTGAGCCTATGCAGCCAGGCTGGGGATAAAGGGGTTCTAGTCAACTGGTCTTAGCTCTCACACCTGAAAAATGGGGGTAGGAGCAATAGCTATTCCCCAGAGGTGTTGGGGGAATTAAATGAGCTAATGTATGTAAAGTAGCTTGGGGGAGAAAATGAGGACTGACTCATAAGTGGTGGTTGTTATTACTGTTATTAAATGGGAGGGACCTTGCGGAATGTGCTAGTTGGGGAGGGACCTCCTCATTATAACCCTGGCTAGGAATAATGAGGCCTGTGGTAACAGCCCCTCACCCTCCCAGGCCCCTCTGACAAAAGGAGCTATGGACAGGCTGAGACAAAGTGAGAAGGAAATGGTACATAATGGGATACTTAGGGACTTATTCCGGGCTGGGGGCTCTGGGAAGGCCCCTCGGGCTATGGCTCCAGGTGCTGAAGTACCCCTTGAGGCAGAAATACAAGCTGACAGGCTGCCCCTTCCCTCTTCAATTATGGCTCACCCAAAAGCCTTCAGACCCTGGGTCACCCAGGCCTCCTTGGGCCAGGAGCTGCTCTGCTCTGAGGCACTGGCCCACTGGCCTGCACAAGCAGCCCCTGGACCTCTGACCTTATGACCTCTAACCTAGTACAGCCGACTGACAAGAATCAAAACAAATGAGTAAAATACATAGAATGTTAGACGATGCTAAATGATCTGGCGAAAAATAGCAAGGAAAGGGGACAGGCAAAACTGGGCTGGGTGAGGGTGGTGAATTGCAATTTAAAATAAGGTGCTTAAGGAAAAATCAGACTTGTTTGACTTTTTCTGCTGGAAATTTTAAAATAGATACAAAATAAACAGAATAGGCTCGGCTCCTGTGGCTCAATCGGCTAAGGCACCAGCCACGTATACCTAAGGTGGCGGGTTCGAGTCCCCAGCCCAGGCCCGCCAAACAACAATGATGGCTGCAACCAAAAAATGGCCAGGCGTTGTGGCGGGCGCCTGTGGTCCCAGCTACTTGGGAGGCAGAGGCAGGAGACTCGCTTGAGCCCAGGAGTTGGAGGTTGCTATGA
>CAUYQV010191946.1:0-24233 GCA_963574575.1 Galagoides demidoff | reverse complement strand
AGACTTGAGATCTTATGCTTTCATAAACTTCTCTACACGATTCCTAGAGAGGAAAGACATCAAACCATTGCAAAGGTTACACATTTTAAAAGAACACCAAAATCAACTATGATTTTTAAAGTTGCAGCTATTTCTAATTAGTTACAAGGCCATTGGTATGACTTAAAGAGTGGATTGGGTGACAGGACCTGTCATATGCCTTGCTCATCACATAATGCACGTTTTTATTTCTAAAACACCACAAAAGTTAATATTCACAGGATTCCTAAGTCATCTAAGCCAAAATATAAACTCTTGGGTAATCTTAGATTTCTAGAGCCAGTACCAGGCCTGTTTAGGGTTTGGGAACCTTAGGACCTCTAGGCGCTAAAGACCCTGGAGACAAGTGACTTGACCAAGGACAACCCAGCGAGTATCCCAACCTCTAACTTCTGGTCCACCTCCTGTTCCACTGCCACTTGACAACCCCGCAGAGTTCAGAGCATCTTGTCCCACTGCTGATGACGGAGAAGAATGTTGTGGCCTCACCTAGCCCACGATGGCCAAGAAGGTCTGTGAGAGCTACCTAAGCAGTTTCCCTCCTCTCTTCGCCCTTTCAGCTCCCCTGCAGCCACTGCTCCCTGGGAGGAATCACACAGAATTAGCTCTGGAGGCTGCTCCCTGTAGGATAGATAGCCCAGACTGAAGCTAACACTTGGTTTTTATCCTGCCTCCCCCTCACAGAACCTTTCTGACCTTTACTTTCCTTGTGGGAGCTATTATACCCATCTTATGTACCTTAAGGTTGGCTCCAAGATCAGATGAGAGACAGGGCTGCAGGAGAAAGTGGTTTGGTTTTTTGAGACAGAGTCTTGCTTTGTCACCCTTGATAGAGTGCCATGGCATCATACCTCACAGCAACCTCAAACTCCTGGGCTCAGGTGATCCTCTTGCCAAAGGCTCCTGCATAGCTGGGACTATGGGTGTCTGACACAACACCTGGCTATTTTTGGGAGATAGGGTCTCACTCTTGCTCAGACTGGTCTTGAACTTTTGAGTTCAGGTGATCCACCTGCCTCAGCCTCCCAGAGTGCTAGGATTACAGGCATGAGCCAATGCTCCTGGCTGAGAAAGCGATTTGTAAACTATAATACTAGTTATAATGTTATCATCACCATGAACAGAATTAGGCTCTAGTCTCACACAGCAGAAGCAACTGTGGGCTCACTACGCTTCGGGGTGGGGGTTGTCATATCTGAAAAGTGGAGATAATAATACCTAACCTGTTTGAATCAGGGAGTTGGCTCAGAGATCCTTCTGGAGTCATTTCCAACTTTTAGGTCTATGGTTCTCTGATTTCAAAAGCCCCCAAGAAGTCTGGTCTCACCTCAGTTGGCCTCATGTGCTCTCCTGATGTTTGAATTTTCTTTCATCAGGATGCCAACGCACTTCATGGTATAACCAGAAATGAGACTTCAACGGCAAATGGTCTGGGGAAGGATGAAGCACATTCCCTCACATTCTCACTATAGTGTGGCTGACTGATATCTGAGTCCTCCCAGAGAGCAAATTTCTGATGAGAAGCTGGGAAACCTGGTCTGAGACATAAGACAGTTTCCTCAGCCTAGTGAGAGCCTAGGCTAAATCTTATCTGTTCTCTGAGACCAAACACTTAAAAACACAAAGCCCCACTTTTAGCTTATTCTCCGAGCATCTGTCCTGCTCCCCAAACCAGGATGGTGGTGGCCTGGGTGTACTTTGCCTGCTCTTTCCAGCTGGGCTCCTGACTTATGAGAGGTGGCTCTGATACTCACTCCTCTTAGCCTTAACACAAGCCTAAATGACCGTCTCCCCTCTCATTTCCAAGGTGGCCCTTGTTCACAGCCCTTAAATTCTAACCCTGTGCACTGCTGAGAATTCTTTTCCCTTCTAACACACCAGCCAGAGTGGTCCAGACCTCCTAAAATTCCTCTCCTCTCACTCTACCTGAGCTGGGATCCAAGAAGATGTAGGTACCATTTGTCCTCACACCTCTTCATTCCAGTTCAGAAAACCGTCAGGGCTGGGACATCAAGATACTGTACTTGTTTTCTTATAATAAGGATCACTAGCATTAGTTGAGAATCTACTATATGTGAGACACTGTTCTAAGTGCTTTATGTATACTGACTCGATTCTCTTATGAAATGGGCACTATAATCTTCATTTTACAGATGAAAAACTGAGGGTCTGAGCCCACAGCTAGCAGGTAGACACAGAGTCTACCCACTGCCTGCCAAGGCAAGATCAGGATCTTCAGGAAACACATCATGTACGTGCACTGCTCTTGGGGTGGTTCACTAGAGGCTCAGTCATCTGAAGTTCAGCCCTTTCTTTGTCCAAAAGGGGAAACTGAGGCCTAGGGACCAAATGGTCTTCCCAGGTTACCAGCAAGCTGAGCCCAGAGTTAGGCTCTGAGTCTGGTACTCTACTCCACTCCTCTCCCTATATATTTCAGGGAAATCCACTGGCCACAGCAAGGCACGTTTTAACCAGGGGTCATGACCTGGAAATTAGCCCACAGCCCTTATTCCAGCCTGGGCTGGACTTTCCAGATCCTTACCCACCCTCCAGAGCTACCTCTTTTTTTTTTTTTAACATTCTATTTTTTTTTATTAAACAGAGCTACCTCTTAAAAGCAACTTCTCAGAGGTCACTTGCTTGGTGTTTTCTTGCCTTTGTTGTAAGTAGCCAGACTGTAAACCTCACACTGATTTGGGGTGAAGACTTAAAAGGAGGCAAGGCTTAAAGTAACATACTGTACATATCGGACTTGTCTTTGGGTGGAGGCTGGGAAGACTTCTTTACCGACAGTCCCGCCACCCACAATTCCCTGCAATTCAGGGTCGGAGAAGGGACTCAATCAATCAATTGCCCGCTAACTTTTGCTCTGGACATTTCGAGGATGGTTATCGCCCTGTTCTCTCCCCAGGTGTCACTACAACAGTGATCTTCCTTTTCTAGCCATGTACGCACACACGCACGCACCACGGGGCCCCATCACTCTTCTCGGCATTGTTCTGAGAATTGCCCGATGCCAGGTCTGAGATTTGGTGGCAGTTCCCCAGCGGACGCGGTTCCCTCCAGCGTCTCCAGCATGTTGACATCCCCACGGTCCGAGGATTCCCTATTCCCCTTGGACCAGCACAGTCCTTCGCCCCCAGCTTTCGTAATAACCCAGCCCTCCCCATTTCGGCTTCACAAGGCGAAGCTGGAGGATAAGGAAGGAGCCCAAGACCAAGACAGCGGCTCGACGGAGCCCAGGACGAGGGCAGACAGGGCACCTGGGTGAGGATCCAGAGAGGGCATCGGAGCGCGGGACTGACGCGTGAAGCGGCAGGGGCAGGGTCCGAGGAGGAGTTCGGAATCTTGTGCAGAGTGAGGACAGAGGAGGCGGAGGGGACCAGAGACTCAGACGCTAGGAGGTGCGACTGGAGTCTGAGCCGGGGAAGCCAGAAATCGAGCTCTGGGAGCGATCTCCGGTCGCGAGGCGGGCTGGGTCCCGCCGGGCTAGAGTCTGAGTTCGAGACCTCGCGGGGCCCAGGGACAGCGGAAGGGTAAAATTGGCCCTAATATAGCTGGAGGAGGGGAGACCAGGTGGGCCAGGGACGCGGGAGGGAGGCACGGCGGGCACTGACCCGAAGTAGGCGGCGACAGCGGCGGGCAGCGCCAGCAGGCAGAGCCCGGCCAGGGCAAGCGCGGGCGGTGGGCGCATGGTGCTGGCGGCGCGGCGCCCTCTAGCACCTCCTTGCGCCGCTCAGCGCTCGCAGCGCAGCCACCAGCAGCCAGCAGGACTTTAAACCCGGGAGGGGCGGGGCGGAGCGGGCGCTGCTGAGGGAGGGAGCAGCCAGGCGGTGCCCCCGCCCCCGGGCGGCGAGCCCCCCGTTCTATTGGCCCTGCTGTCTTCGCCCCGCCCCGTCGAGGGTGGGGCTGCTGCCCCTGACCAACCCCACCCCCACCCCCCACTGCTCCAGCCGCAGGTGAGAGCTCACCTGGCGCCTGGCCCGCTGGAGGCCACGGCCGCTGAACGCAAAGTCCCTTGGGCCTGGAAAGGCGGGGATGGGAGTGCAGAGCGAGCACTGAGGAGGCTCTGCCTCTCCAGGGTGGGGTGGAGGAACGTACAATCTCTCCTCCGAGGTAGAGAAGGTGCAGTAATAACAGCAGAGATGCAACTGGAGGCGTGTGGAACACCCACCTGATTACCCTCTCTCCTGCCCAGCAGGTGTGGGTCTTTTGCTGGAGTCCCGGGAATCTTGAGGGCAGGGCCCAGTCGAATGTCTTGAGGGACTCTTCCCGGCCAAAAGTCCTGGGAGGACTATTGGTCAGAGGGAAAGGGAAAAGGGCACCCTGCTTTTAAACAGAGAAGACTATTAACAGGGAAGGTGCACTGCATCGGCCTCAGTGGGTGTGTGACAAAACGCTGCTCATGTTCATGGGAACAGAAATCCACACTCTGGGTAGTGGAGTGGGCAGGGCCAGGGTAGGGAGGTAAGGACCTGCTCTCTAAAGTGTGTAGATGTTAGAAACTTTACCAGATAGAATGTAGACCTCCAGTGTTTTGCCCCAAAAGTCTATCTTTCTTGTTCTTTTTTCAAGTTTAACTCCAATTCCTGCAGGGAAGGTGCAGTGATCCAAGCAGTGGGTGGAGTCTAGAGAGGAGACATGTAACCAATGACCCAAGTCAGATTTAAAATGTTTTTGAGAGTCTTGAACACTGGATCAAATCAAGCCCAACAAAATGTACCTTGCAATGAATGTCAAGACCTGTATGTCAAGCTTCAAAAAAATCAGCCATGCATGTAGAACATCAGGTGACAGTGACCTTGGCTTTGAAGTGGACACCAGCATGGTAGGGTCTGGGAGAATTGTTGGGAAGATGGCAGCTGCAATGTTAGGTGTTGTTAACAGACAAGTCCTCACCACAGTGAGGCTTTTTAAGGTCAGTTTCTCTGTCAAATGAACAGGGTGGTTAGATGACCCGATGATCTTTAACATCTCTGCCAGCCCTATCAAATCTCATGGTGCTGTTAATTGAGGCCAAATGACCCAGGGTGGTGTGCAGAGACCTGGAGTTAAATTATGAGCCACAGATATGAAATGAGGATGATGAGAAATATGTTAACAGGATTTGTGTGCAGATAAGATGTCAGATGCTGTGCTGGTTTGGGCACTCAATGTCAAGGTTTGCAACTGTTGGGGGCAGGGGAGGATTGGTGTCTGATTTGTATCCTTTGTTGATTTCTATGCCATAAATACTTCTACCATGACTGATTTCAAGCTACCAATATAGTATTATTCCTGAGTATCGGAGTTAGAAAGAGAAGTGCATAATCAACTCTGTAAATCAGTTAGACCCAGCTTCAGCATGTCACTGATGAGACCTTGAAACAAGACCAAGGAGGCTTAAAGAAAGAGGGGACTGAGCTGGACCAGTGTGAGTCAGAGAGGAGGAAGAGCCATGGACTGGGGTGGTGGAGAGACCCCACCAGGCCCCAGCCATGCCCTGCTGTCTCCCTAGGGCAGGCAGATAATGAGGGAATGAGTCCAGCTTGGGCTGCCCCAGTTTCTCCTCCTGTTCTAATGCCCATGAGTACACACAAGCATGCATGAGCATGGAGAAGTGGGGTGGCACATTCTCTGAAAGTGACACATTTTGAACATTTCATAAATGTTACCCACTAGATGTCAACCCAATTAACATCAACCCAATTTACCCAATGGGTTGGAGGAAGCACCAAAGATTCCATGGAAGCTGGGCTTAGCAGCCCATGCCTGCAACTCCAGCAACTTGGGAGGCAGAGGCAGGAGAACAGCTTGATGCTGGGAGTTTGATATCAACCTGGGTAATAGCAAGACCTCATCTTTTTTTTAAAAATGAGAAAAATTAGCTAGGCAAGGTGGCATGCCTGTAATCCCAGCAACTTGGGAGGCTGATGCAGGATGATCACATGAGCCCAAGAGTTCAAGACTGTAGTGAGCTATGATGATGCCACTGCACTTAAGCCTGCATGACCGAGCTGAAACTGTCTCTTAAAAAAATAAAATAAAATAGCCAAAAAATAAAATAAAGATTGATGGAGACAGCAGTAGTCGGAGACTGAATACCCCATATAGAAAGTGGTCAGACGCTCTTGAACCCGCACCAGCCGATGGCATGGACTCCACCCTTATGCTCCTTCCTCTTGATGTTAGAACCATGCCAGGTCTCTGACTGCTGAGGTGACCACCAGCTTGCCAATGGAAGCTTCAGAGTTCTGCTTCTCCCTTCTCGGTCAACAGGGCTGTGCGGAAATGCTCAGATGGCAACTCCTTGTTGTTGATAGTATTTCCATAGCAGCCCCCATGTACCAAGCTCGGAGTGTGTGTGCACTGCACGTGCATGCCAGGCCTGGCCCATGGTCTCACGGAAACCTCAAGAACCCTGGGAGGCTCAAACTATCATTATCCCCATTGCACAGATGAGGAAACTGAGGCTTGGAGAACGTAAGTACTGATGTAGATGGCCCAGCTGTAATAGCGGTGGCAGTTGAGCCCAGACCCAGTGGGACCGTCTACACTGGCTGTGGCTTAAGACGGGGTGGCAGTCTCAGGGCTTCCCGGGCACAACCTGACTCATAGTGGCCTTTTTGCATTATACATCCTTACAGAGCATTGCGTTCCTCCTATGAGCCCTCAGGGGGCTCGTAGAATGGAGGGAGAGATGGAGGTGAAAACAGAACAACCTACAGTTGCTGGATCCCTGAGGAGGGACATGAGGAGTGGCCCTGGAGACTAACAGCTTTGTGCCATAAACAGTTTGTGCTCTGCCCTCAGTCCCTTTTGCTCTCTGGGATCCTTGGTGACTGAGCCTGAGTTTTAGTTCTGTGTTTTCAGAGCCTGGGGCAGGGCTCAGCACACAGTAAGTGCTGAGGAAACATGTTATTGCAGTTTATAACCCTGGTCTGTGGCCTTTTTATGGGGCTGTAGAGATGTAAGTTGTCACACACAATGAGTATTCACAGAAGCACTCCCTCCTGAGCTCAGACACATGCTCCATAGAGCACACACCCTCCCGCCTGAGTCCAGGCATTCAGGGATACACAGAACCCCACACCTCCCCCATGATGTCTGAATTCCTAGGCAGCCCCACAGCTGCTCCTAGACCTACACGTTCACACAGGTATGCAGGAGGCACATTCTTAGACATCCACAAGCAGCTACCTGTCTCCATTACCGAGCCCAAGGCAGCCGCCCCTCAGGCTTGTAGTCCTCACCTTCCCTTGTGTGCACGCATGCATGCACACACACCCTTTGGAGGTCACTGATACGAGGCTGAGAGCCTGGCAAAGGCTGCATCAAATCCAGCTCTGGGTGCCTCCAGATCTCTTCCTGCTCCTGCCTGCTGGCCATGCCACATTACCTGAAGCAAACCCTCAGGAACCATCCATCCTTGTCTGGCCCAGGTCCCTCAAGCCCCCAAACCCAAGCCAGAGCAGGACTTAGAAAATCCTTGGAGCTCATTGCCAGGCCATGATCGAGTAGAAATACACAGTCCAGGCTGTCTTCCTCTCACTTCCCTCCTGGCTGCATCCGAAATGGGCTCTGGACCCAACAAGAAGTGGGCAGTGATGTCCAGCAGCCAGGGAAGGTGTCTATGCTGACCTAAGACATGGCTGCTCAAGAGGACTGTGGCTGCAGAGTCTCGGACTGGCCCAGATGGGTTTGCTCATCTGTCTCTCTCCCTGTCCCATCCTCTTTGTAATATGGGCTTCTTTGCCGTGGCCACATTTTGGCTAGTTCCATCCTGACCACGTCTCTCACATTTGAACTGTATGAGTAATGCCTTTGCAGCACTCCACATGCACGCTGCTCTTCCCTGTCCCCATTATACAGACGACTAAAGGCCAGAAAGGTGAGTAATTTCCTCAAGGTCACAGAACTCACTGACACTTGGTAGTGGAGGACTGGTTTCTGGAACATCAGACTGAAATGGCACTGAAGCTAAGTGGGGAAAGTGGGCTTCTGCATCTTTGAGCTTCGCCAAGAGAGGCTGAATGCAGAGGGGGACCCTCTAGCCCTTTGGCTCCATGCTTCCATGGCCAAAGTTAGCTGGTTTCCTCTCAGAAGCCTACTTTAACTGGCCAGACTGCCTCTGTTCACTCGCCACCTTGGTGCTAGAAACTTCACCTGCACAACTTTCTTTTGTGCCAATGACTATGTCAAGGCACACACTGTCCTTGAGTTTGGCAGGGGGTATCTGGTATCCCTGCTCTGTGTGGATTGCAGATTCCTCAAGAACTAAGACCCTGTTCCCTTTTTCTTTTATATACACACCTCCTCCAATGGTGGCACTGAGCTGCACTCAGCCCACACAAAAATGTTGGTTAAATGATTGGATTGACAAATGGATAACAGAAATGAATGAACCCGGCTAGGTCAGACCTGACTTGTGGATGGCTACAAACTACCCAGATTTTATGTTTATGAGGTACAAGATGTTGAGATACAAGAACTAGGAGAAGTGTTCTGAGAAGTCTGGTTTTGTTGAGTATTTTTTGTAAGTTTTGTCTAGTTATGAATAATTATAGGTAAGTAGGTGAATGGGTGACCTACAGAGAAAATCCCAATTTCAGATAACCTGTTCCATTGTCCCCATAAGTCAACTCATAAATGTCAGGTGATGGGTGATGTATACGGTTATGCCTGACTGGGTTCTGGGTTCGCTATGAATATAACCCCCTCCCCACCCCTGGTGACCACTTGCAGAAGGGTTAGAACCCAGTGAGATGCCTGGGGAGGCATCACAGGACAGCAGGCCTCTGTCTTGACTATTGCAAAGCTCCCTACGAGGGTTTTCCTGGGCAAAGTGTACTCATTTGGATGTTTTACAATAGAAAGGTGATTCACACAGGGCACAGCTACTAATACCGCTCAAAAGAAAGAAAAGGGAAGGAAAGATGAGTAGAAAGAAGCCAAGCGGTTCGGCGCCTGTGGCTCAAGCGGCTAAGGCGCCAGCCACATACACCTGAGCTGGTGGGTTCGAATCCAGCCTGGGCTCGCCTAACAACAATGATGGCTGCAGCCAAAAAATAGCTGGGTGTTGTGGTGGGCGCCTGTAGTCACAGCTACTTAAGAGGCAGAGACAGGAGACATTCTTGAGCCCAGGAGTTGGAGGTTGCTCTGAGTTATGATGCCACAGCACTCTGCCCAGAAAAAGAAAAGAAAAGAAAAGAAAAGAAAAAAAAGAAAAGAAAAGAAAAGAAAGAAGCCAAGCAAACAGCTTTCTTAATGAAATAGAAATAAAAAGTAATACCAGGGTTTATCATAAATTACACTCCGAATATTTGACTCTGAGCAGAGGCATTCTCAATATCTTTTAGTTTCTTTTCATCTAGGCAACTTCTTGCTGCCTGAAAAGGCAGAGTGAGAGGAAGAGGGTCTCATCTTGAACTTCAGAAGGTCCCTGGAGAAAGGCAATCCCCTGCAGTTTTAGGAGCTAGGCACACAGACCCCTCCCTCCAAGTCCCATTCTCATAACTGCAGTTACAAATAAGTCTGCAAGAAGTTCTCACGAGCCAAGTCCTGACTGGTGGATAGTTGAATGGCAGCATATTTTCCTGAACTCAGTGTAGGAAAATGATTGAATTGACAAATGGATAAATGAAATGAATGAACCTGGATAGGTCAGACCTGACTTCTGGATGGCTACAAACTCGGCCCAGATTTTATCATGTTTATGAGATACAAGATGTTGAATGTGGCTGGAACTAGGAGGAGTGTTAGGGTTAGGGTGGCCCAGCCAGTTGCTTGTCTTTGGATGCTTTTCTTTAAACGAGGTAGAAACTCAAAATTTGGTTTATCTCAGGGAAACCATGTGCTCAAGCTTAACTCACCCCAAATAAAGGTGGCTAACTCCATTTTATCAAAAACTTCCCATTTTGTCTAAATCATGAGTGTATAATATTCAATTTAACATACTAGATTATCTGGAGCTAAACCCTGGGAGTAAGAGATGATCAATCAGTCCCTGTCCTTGAGGAGCACGCAGTTTGCTGAGAAAGACATAAAAATACGTAGCATTGTGACATTTCTGTGTAAGTATAAACTTTTTTGGGGGGCTTTGCAGTTTTTTAGCTGGGGCTGGATTTGAACCCAGCACCCTCAGCATATGGGGCCTGCGCCTTACTCCTTAAGCCATAGGCACTGCCCTAAACTGGTTATTGAGTGTTTACTTTGTGCCAGGCATTCTCTAAGTCCTGTAAAAATATTAACTCACATAATCCTCACAACATTTTACAAATGAGGAAACTAAGGCACAGAGACTTTAAGTAACTGGCCTGCTAATGAGCTTGGGATTGGGATTAGAACCCAGGGAGCACCAAAGAAGATGAGAACCGGGTACAATGGCTCATGCCTGTCTGTAATCCTAGCATTCTGGGAGGCTGAGGCCAGGGGATTGTTGAGCTCATGAGTTCGAGACTAGCCTGAGCAAGAGCAAGACACCGTCTCTGAAAACTAGCCAAGCTTCATAGCAGGCACCTGGAGTCCCAGCTACGCCAGAGCCTGAGGTCAGTGGATTATTGAGCTCTGACTTTGAGACCAGCCTGAGCCTGATTAAGACCTCATCTCTAAAAATAGCTGGGTGTTGTGGCAGGCGCCTGTAGTCCCAGCTATTGGGGAGGCTGTGAGCTATGGCACGATGGCACTCTAACCATACATAGTGTCTACCATGGCCTGGCTGTAATAGGTCCATGTGTGTCCCATAGGTGTCACTGACTATAACCAGGTAAAAAGGTGAGACTCCAGCTCAAAAAAGGAAGAAAGAAAAGGAAGGAAGGAAGAGGGAAAGGGGAGTGGAAAGGAAAGGAAAAGAAAAGAGAAAAGAAAAGAAAAGAAAAGAAAAGAAAAGATGAGAACTCAGGCAAAAGGATAATTGACTCATCATTCCAGGGAAGGCATAGCTAAGGCAATACCAAGATGCGGCAGTATTTGAGCTGGATCTTGCAAAGTGATTTTTTCCAGTCCTTCTTTCCTCATTTTACCAAATGGCACAGTTCATCCAAATTTGTCACATAAATGTTTGAAAGGAGCTGGGCATGGTGGCTCGTACCTGTAATCCTAGCACTCTAAGAGACTGAAGTGGGCAGATCCCTTGAGCTCAGGAGTTCAAGACCAGCCTGGGCAAGAGTGAGACTCCATTTCTACTAAAATACAAAACATTAGCTGGGCTTTGTGGCAGGTACCTACAGTCTCAGCTACTCAGGAGGCTAAGGCAGAAAGTCTGCTTGAGCCCGGGAATTTGAGGCTTCTGTGAGCTAGGCTGATCTGATCTCATGGCACTCTAGCCTGGGGTAACAGAGTGAGACTGTATGAAAAAAAAAATTTTTTTTGAAAGGAAACCAATGATTCCCACTGGTTCTCATTATAATTCTAAGGAATGACACTATAGAGCATGCCTTTGCTGTATGAATCCAACTTCGCAGTGAAAGGAGATTGAAAGGGTTGGGGACTTGAGAATAGGGATTGTCTTTTGAAACTTGCAAAACCTGTCCAGTCTGTGTTATTGACTCTGGAACCTCATTTTCACCCCCAGCCCCCACATTAACATCTACCCTGTCTCTCCCTTTCTGGCTTAGCACCCAGGACCTGCTCACCTTCCTCCTGAGAGAGCCTAGTGTCTACCCTGGCCTGGGTGTACACGTGTGTCCAATAGGTGTTGTCACTGGCTACAACAGAGTGGCTAACCTGTGGTTGCACTGAGAGAATCCTGGGTCCTGACTTTACCCTGTCATTGGCTTCCTCTGTGACTTCTGTTTCTTGGACCATAAAATGGAGATAACAATCGCTCTCTGGCTTCCTTCTAGAAGAGTGGTGAGAAACATGAGGATGAATGTGGATACCTTCTGGTGTGATTCAGAAGAGGCACACTGTCTGGCTTTCTCATTGCTTCTGTCTAGATGTTTTTAAAACCCAGTCATTCCATGACAACGTTTTGAGCGTCACTCACCATGCCAGGTCCCCTGTAGGATCTAGGAATTATTTCTTTCTTTTTTTTTTTTATTGAATGGTAACTATGTACATTAATGCACTTCTGGGGTACAGTGTGGGGTTTTCACACACAATCTGAAACACTTCCATCAAACTGGTCCAGGAATTATTTCTACCTTTGCACAAAAGGACCTTGAATAAAAGTTCCAGCACACTGAAACCTTGAGTGTGAGTGAAGGTTCTAACTTTCCCTGCCTTGGGAATGATAATGGAGTGTGAAGCCTATCACACCTAAGGCTGAAAGTCTCTCCCGCCCCGTAACTCATCTCTTCCTCACACAACCCAGCTTGCCCATGGGGAAACTGAGGCACAGAGGAGTGAAGTGACCTGCCCGAGAACCTAGATTCTAGGAACTTCCAAGCCAGCTTATCCCAGAGCGTGGGGTGGGAAGAGGCCTATGAAAAGGCAAGTGGCCCCAGCAGGCTGGAAGGGACGGAGAAGGAGGACCTACCTGAACCGGCACCCAGCCGAGCAGCCGCCACCGAGGGCTCCCGGCCAGCCTTCTGCAGGAGCGCCCCCTGCTGGTCAGCGGTGCCTCTGCTTGCGCGGGCGGAGAGGATGCTCAGCACTAGAGGGGCTGCGCCGAAGGACTAGAAACGGCACCGATTCCCCAAGCCCCCACCCCTCCAACTTGCCCACAGGAGAACAGGGAGGGCTCTGAGGGGGGTCGCCCAACCTCTTTACTTTACACCTGACAAATACAAAGCTCACAGGAGGAAGTGACTTCCAGAAGGGCTCTCAGCGGCAAGTCAGCGGCATGCGGTGCCCCAGTTCTCCTGCCTTATTACTCCGCAGGGCCCTCATCTCCTCTCCGCTCCTATCCCAACTCCTGAGCCCAGAGAGTCCCTTCATCCTTGCCCTGCTTTCAGAAAGTCCCTAAAATGCCCCTTAAGCTCCACCTCTTCAAGGAACCCTCTGTCATCACAGCTCTAGAGCGCTCTCTTCTCTGAAGCCCTATTACTTCCAGGACACACACACACGTTTAAATGGCCCTCAGTTAGGGACATGGCTGTTGGTACCATCTGGGGGGGCAAAAGAGGGGCCTCTTTCTTTTGGATTCTCTATCTACCCACCCACTTGGCCCCTCGCTGCCCAGAGATGTTTCGTGCTAGGCTGAGCTCTCACTCCCTTCTGGATATGAATGTGTGACTTTTTTTTCTACCTACTGCAAATCAGCCCAGCCCAGTAGTGTCTCTGGCCCTGGACAGACAGGATACCTTTACTGACTTTCTGCCTTTCCTTCCTAAGCGAGTGACCTTGGGCAAGTCGCTTAAAATCTCTCAGAGCCTCCGTTTTGCTGACTGTAATACGGAGAATGCTACTCTTTGGGCTGATTATGAAGATTGAATGAGGTCCTGTGTGTCATGGGCCTGGCACATAGTAGGTGCTTAATAAATGGCAAACTTGATTAGGCAGACTTCCAAGGAATCTTGGGCTGATCTCTCTTCTTTTTGGCACCCTCTTTCCCAGCTAGGAGAGACTCCCAGTCTACATCCTTCCTGCCCCCTGCCTCCTGTGGGAAGCAGTGTGAGGGAAGGGGTCCCACAGTGCTTATAGAGGGACCACAGGAGAGGGGGATGCAGTGGCTGAAGAAAGGGCAATCAAGCCATGCCACCAGCTACCAGTGCCTGGCTGCCTCGCTCCCTCGGGTGCTGGCTTCCTCACTCTGCACTCTTTCTAAACATACCTTTCTGCCTCCACTTTAACTCACTCCTAGTTCCTACATCTCAGGACTCATAGCCACTCTGACACGCTTTCTGTGTCACTGCCATTTGGAGCCCAGTGGCATCTACTGTGTCTCCCAATGCAAGTGTCTGAGAAGAAAGGGGATACCACGCTAGTACTGCCTGGACCTGCCAAAGGCTAAGGATCAGGTACACTCACATCTGATCCAGCTGACTATGGCCACAGGGACAGGGTGTGTGCCATGAAGCATGACCACAAACATATTTTCATGTCTAGTAGAATAAGCATTTGATAAACATGGTTACAAAGAATAATCATCTTTGAAACTCTTGGAAATACACTTATACTTTTTTAGACAAATAACTAACCCCTTGTGAATGGTTTTATATGGTGAATAATCTCTATCTGCACTGACTTCTATGCCAAATTATGTGTTTTGTAAACCCAGATTTTGATAGACCGCATTGGCTTGAAGTAATAGTGTGCTTCTTACAATGCAAATGACCTTTCAGGTTATAAATAAAATCTGTGATTTAAACAAAAAGCCAGCCTCTGCTCTGTCTCTTCCCTTCCACTCACCCACTGGACTTTTTTTTTTCCTTTGAGACAGAGTCTCAAGCTGTGCCCCTGGGTAGAGTGCAGTGGCATCACAGCTCACAGCAACCTCCAACTCCTGGGCTCAAGCAAGTCTCCGGCCCCTGCCTCCCAAGTAGCTGGGACCACAGGCACCCACCACAACACCTGGCTATTTTTTTTTTTTTTTGGTTGCAGCCATCATTGTTGTTTGGTGGGCCCGGGCTGGATTCGAACCTACCACCTTAGGAGTATGTGGCTGGTGCCTTAGCCACTTGAGCCACAGGTGCTGAGCCCACCCACTGGACTTTTCCTCACCACTCCTTCCTCCCAGAATTCCCATACCTCCAATTATGAGATCCGGCACCTGAAGGGTCAGTAAAAGTTGATTCTCCAGCCAGGTATCTCTGAGGGGAAGCAGCAGAACAAGCAATACAGTGAAGGCTTTTGCTCCCTGCTGCCCCTCTGATGACTTGTGAAGAAGTGGAGAGAGGATTGAAAATGCTCCAGCCCTTCAGCACAGGGTGTTGGAGCTGTAGCCAGCTCCTGCTCACTCTCTTGGATGGAGGATATAAGGCACACTTAGAAAAGACTGCCCACTCACAGCCCCTCTGAGAGATTGAGAAATGCCTCCTCCTCCAGGCATTTTGCTTCTAGCTGTCAGAAAACAGTCACTGCAAATATGCCTGCGATGTGAATGGTCTAGGTGGGGGTACCCTTTTGCAGTGCACAACATTCACAGTTGTGCATGGCAGCCTTGAAGGTGTGTACCGGATTGGTCTTCTGCCCATTTAGTGGGAAACTGAATATTGTTGACCATTAGCTCACTTTCCAAACCTTCCCTGCAGGAGCATCACCACCTGTCTGCATACTGAGGCTCAGCCATTTGGAGTCACTCCAGACCCTCGGCTTTGGAGTAAGGTGGACCTGGGTTCACATCCCAGCTCCAGCACTTACTATAACCTCAACCAAGTTACACAACCTCCTTGGGCCACAAGTCCCTTATTTGTGGAGCAAGGGTGACACCAGCTCTTGGATGGAATTCTAGTAAGGTTTCAGTGAGGAAACAAACATAATATAGCAAGAGCAGGACCTGGTGCCTGCCGAGTTCCCAACCACAGTCCTACCCGCTAGCTCTCCCAAATATTCTTCCATTTATATCCCAAACTCTGCCTAAGGAACATCAGCATTTGCTTCTATGGGCAGGTTAGCTCTCTAGCCCTGGCATTGAAGGTGGAGTTTGATTATTCAAGTAAAGGAACAAAGGGGACAAAAACAAATGTTCCATGAAACATTTGCAAGAATCCCATGCTGATTTCTTTCTAGAACAAAGGCTTCTTTAACAAGTCAAAATCCTTATCCCTGGATTTCTTTATTCATGTCCCACATCTGGCATGTGATTTATTCTAGGGAATTACTAACAGCACACTGTGTGTCAGAAGGACACAGGTCACCGTGCTTCTATCCAAGACATTACCCCACAACCCTGGGTAAGTCTGCTCACCTCCAGCCTGGCTCACAGGAAGGTCAATCCTCTCTCCATCATGCATTTCGTTTTATCAACCAATGACCCCAACAGACTATTTATCAAGTGCCAGGCACTGTGTTAGTTCCTTTCATCAACCTATTTATTCCTCCCAATTTCTTCATAATTGACATCACAATGATCATCTTCAATTTTTTTTTTGAGACAGAGTCTCAAGCTATTGCCTTGGGTAGAGTGCCATAGCGTCACAGCTCACAGCAACCTCAAACTCTTGGGCTTAAGCAATTCTCCTGCCTCAGCTACCCAAGTAGCTGGGACCGCAGGTGCCTGCCACACACCCGGGTATTTTTGTGGTTGCTGCAGTTGTCATTGTTCCTTTTTTAGCTAGCCCCAGCTGGGTTCGAACCACCAGCCTCAGTGTATGTGGCCGGCACCCTACCCACTGAGCCACGGACTCTGCCTTAAAATGTTTTTAATCATAGACATTTGCAGCGTGACATACTTTTCTTCCTCCTATCTCTCGTGCAATAAAATGCAAAGATATTCAAAGTGTATACTTGATCTTTGCCCTTGAAACTCCACTTCACATAGAAATGCAAAGAATGATCTCCAACTTACTTCTGGGTACATGAAAAAGAAAGTCCATCCCTATAAACAAGATTTCATGAATGACATTCAAAAAAATACCACCAGTTCCAAGGAACACAACTCATGTCTGTAGGGGCCTGGCTTTCCCTGAGAGCCCCAGTTGGAACTCCAGTGCCCACATCTCCTCTGTACTCTTTTAAGCTTCTCCTCTGGAACAGGGATAAGGGTTGGATATCTGAGGTGGATTTCAAGGTCTGAGATCAGTTGTCATTAATTGTCCCCCTCCCCCCACATTGTCAGCCTCTCTCAAGCTGCTGTCCCTGCATGTCCCAGCAGGTGTCACTGTGACCCCGACCATCCTAGCAAGCAGCTGTCCTAGGTCCACCCGCACAGTACCTTTGAGGCCTAGGGGCTCCTAGGGGCCCTGGAGATGGGACACAGCCCTTTAAGGAGCCCCATGGGGAAAATTGTGTCCTTGAGAGAAGTGCCCTGTCCCCAGTACATTCTCGTCTGGGACCACTTTAGGGAATTGCTGTGGTTCAGAGACAGTGCTTCAACCTCGTGGTCCAGGGCTGGGTAGAGGTGCTGAGGGCAAGAGTGAAGGACGCAGATGGAACCTAGGCCCCCCTCCCTGACTGCCAGCTCAGCTGCGTCTCTTCATCACTGCATTAGGTGAGACACTCCTGCCCCTTCCCACAGTTCCCCCCAATTCAGCTGACTGCCAGCCCTGAACTTCAGGGATAAATCCCCTCAACTAGAGAAGCACCTGTGGCTCAGTGGGTAGGGCATCAGCCCCATATACCAAGGGTGGCGGGTTCAAATCTGGTCCCGGCCAAACTGCAACAAAAAAATAGCTGGGCGTTGTGGTAGGTGCCTGTAATCTCAGCTACTTGGGAGGCTGAGGCAAGAGAATCGCCTAAGCCCAGGATTTGGAGGTTGCTGTGAGCTGTGTGACACCACGGCACTCTACTGAGGGTGATAAAGTGAGACTCTGTCTCTACAAAAAAAAAAAAAAATCCCCTCAACTACTAAGGGCCCCTCTGGGTCAGTAACCAATGCACTGAGGAGGATCCACTAGGCATGAGGGGGCTGTAAGTCAGGGAGGCCTCCTGGAGGAGGAGAGTATGGACCCCAAAGATTAACTCATATCTTCCACATTAAGAATGAGAGAGATTGGTACCCAGCCTAGGGGTCGGTACTTCTTGGGGGAAGAATGCTGATAGGTGAGCTCATCATGGCCTTATTTGGGAACACTTCTGTGGTTGAGAAGGGCTTCTAGGGACTCTCCCCTGCAAGGCAGAAAGGTAGAAGGCACAGACGTGGCGAGGGCATGGGGAGGGGGAGAACCCTGTGAACCACTGGCAAGGGGTTATGAATGAATAACGGGAGTGTGGAGCAGGCAGAGGAGAAGTTCCAGGTTAAAACCGGCTCCCCTGATTGTGGTGTGAGAGAGGAGGGGATGGGGAGGAGACAGCCAGGAAGCACAGAGCCTATGCCCAGCCTTGGGCAGGGCTGAGTTCCTACCTATAGCCCACCAAGTATGTTTGCTACCTTGAGCCCTTGGCCTCTTCTGGGATGAAGTTAGTGATGAGATGGGCTTTTCCACTAAAGGGGCTCAACACCTCCTGTTGTAAGGCCCAGTCATGCCCAGATGGGCCCAGCAGAGATAGAGCCCCTGATGGCCCCCCTCCTCGTCTCCTAGCACCCCACACACACACACATAGCTTCCCCTCCGGCCATGCCCAGGACACCATTCCCCCTCAGAGAGGTGGCAAATCTGCCCTTTTGGTTACCCCCTTGTGGAGATCTAGCCCCTCTGGAAGTCAGTCTAGGTACCTGGGGTGGGGCCTGGTGCAGGATGGAGGTAGGAAGACTCCAGAATCACAGGGCCACATACTGTAGCAAGAAAAAGTTGGAGGAAAAGTGAGTGTCCACACCAGGAGCTGCTGACAGTTCCTGGTGGACAGCCTAGCCTAACTCTAACCCTAACCCTAACCCTAGTGGACAGTCCAGCCTCCCCTCCCCAGGTATGGAGACTTCCTCTGCAAAGTCAGTTTTCCAGAACACCCAGACGCACACAGTAAGCAGGTTCACAGCAGATCGATGGTGTCTAGGATCAGTCCTCTCTGGGGCTCTTTGTACATCCTCACTCACTCCATGGGTGAGAAGCAGGGCTGACCACTGCACTCAGCAGGAGGTGGGGCTACAGCTCCAGCAGCACCCCCGTAGGTCAGAGAGAAGTCAGGTGACCAGATGGGGAGCTGGGGAGGACTGGCCATCCATCCCTACCTAACACTAACATATGGATTCTTCTGAGGGCACTGGGAATGCTCTCAGGACTAGAACTCGGGCCTTGCCATGCCAGAGATCAACCAACATTGGTCTTTCTTTAATTTGACTAATACAAGAAGCAATAGAAATTGCAGCCTGTTTTCAGGAGGGCAGGAGTCCTCACCCCAGGGAATTCACACTCTGAGTTAAATAAAACACCTCCAGGCTGTAGCCCAGAGTCCACAGTACCTGTTTCCATTCACTGGCAGCCTCTGTACTGAGAGCACTGTGTCACTCTTCAGTTGACATCTCTCTTGATTGGCGGACACTCTTTTGTAGCTGTATGGTGAACTCCTCATGGACCCAGATGCAGTCACTCCCTGGCTGCAAGGACAATCTCCAAGGGCCAAGGCACAGCCTAGTATGACCTTGGGGTCTGTGACAAGGACCAGGGGAGCTAGAATGTAGGCTTTGGGGACTTATCAGCTCCCAAGTCCATCCTTTCTGAGTCCTCATTTGAAGATTCCTAAAACTCCAGACACCCTCATAACTCAATGGCCCATCCAGAGCCAATAGAAATACTTTTCCATGGACACTTCGTGTTGGATTCCCCCTGGACTCCTCGCCCTCACTGGCCCCTGCCAGCTTCCTGGGGGTCCCAGCTGGTGAGTTTCACCCCCGGGAGGGGCGGGTGGCTACATTTGTGGCTAGGGCCACTGCCTTCTAGAGTCCTTTTCCATTGCTCTGTGGCCCAATATCGTTCATCCATAACCTCCAGGAGCGGGGGCAGGGCTGGGGGCGCAAGGGGCTCCCTCTGGGCAGTGGCAGAGGGCGGGGGCAGGGGCTCCCCTAACTGCAGAGGCTAGCCTTACACACCCAGCAACACATGTCCCCCTTTATGGCCCGGGCTTTCTCTCGGTGCTTAAAGGCAACTGTGAAAAGAGCAGGGCTGATTCTGGCTGCCTGGCCGTCTCCTGGCAACAGGCCTGGCAGGAGGTCTTTCTTTCTCCCCCCCCAACCTCCCTTCTCTCCTCCACCACCCCCCTCTCTCCTTCCCCCCTGTGTCTTGTGTTGTGTATCATTAAAACTTCCCTCCCAGCCACTTCACAGCCAACAGCCAGGCCCTTCTGGGGCCAGTTTCCTTGGGGCAGCTCAGCCGGCCCTGGGGTGGGAGCTCTGAGGGGTCACGCCCCCAGAGAGGAGGCTTTGTGTTCTGGAACTGAGGCTTAAACTCAAGTTGGCAACTTTCGGCATGCTTACAAGGGGCAGGCATTAGCACCCTTCCCTAGGCACCTCTGCCTTCTCTGCTTCCTTTCCCTTTCCGGTGCTATCTCTCCCTTTAGTGCCCAAAGCATTCCAATTTAGTGCCATGGGGCACTACCCAGCCCAGCTTGGGCTTCACAGGGCTGGACACAACAACCCCACACTTGGAAGGACAAGCCACCTCCACTGAAGGCTAGAGCAGCCCCACCCAGAGACCCGAAGCCAGCTCTGGCCCAGGGGCCAGGTCTGACTCCAAAGGAGACAGGGACACAAAGGATGGCAGCCTCAGGGGTTGTGGGGAGGCAGAGCATCCAATTAGTAAGTGTTCAGAAGAACTCTTCATTGGGCCACTTTAATTTAGAAGGGCACTGAGATCCAGAGAGGGACACAGCCAGTAAGGAGAAGCTGGAGCTAGAACCCTGGTTTTCTGTCCCCTCCTCTGTGGCTCTTTCATTCTTCACTAGACGGAAACAGGCAGCTCCCTGAGGCCAGTGAGCATTCCCTAACGTGCTGAGGGTCTGAGGGTTGTCTGCACTCAACCCAGCCACTCTAAGGCCCTCCTCTTCTTCTCTCTGACCCAGAAGGATGACTGGACCTTGCCCAACCTCTCTAGGTGGCTGGGAGATAGTTAGGCATTCTCCCTCACCAGAGTCATCCAGCACACTCTTAGGGCTGGATGGGTGGCCCCAAATCTCCTCTCTGGTACCTCAAGGTCAGTGGTTCTCAACCTTCCTAATGCCGCGACCCTTTAATACAGTTCCTCATATTGTGGTGACCCCCAACCATACAATTATTTTCATTGCTAGTTCATAACTGTAATTTTGCTACTGTTATGAATCATAATGTAAATATCTGATATGCAGGATATATCAGGTGACCCCTGTGAAAGGGTCGTTCAACCCCCAAAGGGGTCACAACCCACAGGTCGAGAACCGCTGCTCAAGGTAGTGCCACTGCTGGGGGGAATCTCAGCTCATAGCCAGGATGGCTTCCAGATGCAACTCAGGGAAGCCCAGGTCAGCCAGCCACAACCTAGCTCACCCCCAGGGCCCCAGCCAATCAGCGTGTGCAGGCCACCAAGAAGATGCCTTGACCACACAGGCGGGCACTTGTAGGGCACCCTGAATGCAAACACTCAGTGCTGTTGTCCCACGATCCAGTGTCTTCCAGGCTCTAGGCATTTCCATGCCACCTGCACTCCACAGCTGCATGTACCTGTTCTGCTATTTTCGCAAATTTTCTTTAAATTGATTTCCATTGCTCTTAATAACTTCATTTGAAAAAGAAACTTAAATCACTATAATTTTCCACAATGTGATTTCATTTTAACCAGACCCTATTATCCCCCAAAGGCTCTGAAGATGTGACTTCTGTTTAGGAGAAAGGGATCTTAGCAAGTGTTGGAGAGGCATTAGGGTCATATTAGGACCAAGCAGAATTTTTCTTTGACCATACTCAGAAAGAGTGAAAGAGAACGGAGCAGGGGATGTGAACAAACGTACCTTTTCACTGTGTGGCTCAAAGTTATTTGATACATGCTTCATCCTCTGGGGCATCCATGGTCCTCTCTAGCTGCTGCAAGATGCCACCATGAGCCATAGAAATGCTCTTGAAAGCCCAACCTTTGGCCAAATTATATTTCAGGCTTTCTTAAATTCTGGAGCAAAAATATAAAACAAAGCAAACGAAAAAGACTTTGCTTACGCCTTGTACTCTGATCTGGGATTCAGAAAATATGATCGCCTGTATCATCACATCCTTCTGATGTATACAGCAAAAGGCAAAGGGGACCTGCACACGTGATTGAGGTAGGTGGCGGTGCTGAGGATGAGGAAAAGGAAACCTTTGGGCCCAGCAAAGCAGGAGAGCAGGGAATGTCATCATTATGCCACCATCATCAGCCTCAATCAGGATTTTGCCATTATTTTTGCTCACATACTAGTAGTAATTCTTAGAGAATCAACATTTGTTGTCTACTATATGCTGTTTAACCCTGTGAGCTGTGGAATTAGTATATGCATTTGCCAGATAGGGAAACAGGCACAGAGAGATTTAAATAACTTGTTCAAAGTCACAGCTCAGCAGTGGGTAGCCAGGATGTGACATTTTTCTGTGGAACCCCAGAGCCCCTGCTCCCTGACATTGTGGATTTCACCTCCACGCCAACCTGAGGCTATTTGGCCAGTGAGGACTAAATCTTAGGAGACACTGTTCCCTCAGGTCAAAGGGTGAGGCTCTATGTCTTCAGACAAGTCCTCCACCAGCCACTCCCAGCAGTGACCTTAGGAAGGAAGTGCTTATATGTGGGGGTGTGGTTTGCCCATACTGGGGAGCCTAAGGAGGCCCCATGAAAAATGGAAGGCTGAGGGGAGATAGGTGGCTGAGCTGCAGCTTTTTTTTTTTTTAGAGACGGAGTCTCACTTTGTTGCCCTCAGTAGAGTGCTACGGTGTCACAGCTCACAGCAACCTCCAGCTCTTGGGCTTAGGAGAATCTCTTGCCTCAGCCTCCTGAGTAGATGAGACAACAGGCACCCACCACAATGCCCAGCTATTTTTGTTGTTGTTGTTACAGTTTGGCCGGGTCAGGTTCGAACCTGTGACCCTCAGTATATGGGCTGCTCACTAAGCCACAGGTGCCACCCTGCAGCTTTTTTTTTTTTTTGAGACAGAGTCTCACTCAGCCCTGGGTAGAGTGCCATGGCATCATCACAGCTCACAGCAACATCAAACTCATGGGCTAAAGTGATCCTATTGCCTCAGCCTCCCAAGTACCTGGGACTACAGGCGCCAGCAACAACATCCAGCTAATTTTTCTATTTTTAGTAGAGACAGGGGTCTTATTCTTGCTCAGGCTAGTCTTGAACTCCTGAGTTCAAGCAATCTGCCCGCCTCAGCCTCCCAGAGTGCTAGGATTACAGGCCTGAGCCACAGCACCTGGCCTTGAGTTGCAGCTTTTTTTTTCTCTTTTCTTTATTATTCAATTGAGATATAATTTACACACCACATTTTTAAAGTTTACAATTTAGTACTTTCTAATACATTCAAAAAGTTGTGCAGCACTTACCACTAATTCCAAGATATTGTCATCACCCCCCAAACCTGTTAGCAATTGAGTTGCAACTCCTTAAGGAAATTGACAAGGTAGTAGCAGGGGAAACTATATTCTCCATTGATTTTAAGCCCTAACTCGCTCAAACCTATACTCTCCCTTTTATTGTTTACTTTTCGCTACCAATCATCTCAGAATGAGTCTCCTGGTTCCCGTAGCCTTGTCTCTGCCCAGACTAAAACTCTCCAAACCAAGAAAAATAAAGCCCTAACACTCACTGGCCCTTAAATTAAAACTATTCAACTTATAAATTAATCAGCAGCATTTAATCCAACTGCCCTATACCAGAAACTATGGGCAAGGAGGATACAGAATTATTTAAGAGGGCTTTGGCTATAAGACAGCCTCAAGTGGCTGAAACAAGAAAAATGTATTATTTCATATCAGAAGAAATTCCAAGGCAGAACTCTTCTGAGGACAATTAATGTCTCAACTGGTGTCAGAGACCTAGTTTCTTTGCCCCTGTCTTCCTCTGTTGTTTGGCTTCGTCCTCAGGCAGTGTTCCTCATGGTCTCAGGATGGCTGCTGCAGCTCCAGCCAGACACAACAATGCTTAAAAGCAGGAAAAAGATATCACTTACAGTGTCGCTCATTAAGAATCCCCCAAACCTCATCCTAGAAAACCTCTTGCACCCTCTAGCAGACCACTCTCCTGTCTCATGTGACCTAGCTTAGGCCAATCCCTGGCAAGGGGAATGGGTCTCCATGATTATCTCAGAAAAGTCAGGATTTCTCTCTAAGCCAGGTAGGGGAACTGGGGGCTTGTGCCAGCCTGGAGAAAGGGACTACCAGCTGTGTGAGTTATACTACAACCTAAGAGAAATCTTTACCCTCCAGAGGCTCGAGAAAGAGCAGCTGACTGCCACAAAGGAATGAAAGGGATCCTTACTGACCACTTAACTTGTCCCAGGTGCCATTTCAGACACAGCAGCCATCACTCCACTGAACAGGCAATAGACTTTTGAGACAGATGTTATTGTGTCCATTTTGCAGGTACAAGTTCAAAGAGGTTAGGTAATGTGCTCAGTGTCACACAGTCAGAGGCAGAGCTGGGAATCACTGGGGTTGTGGTGGCAGAAGATCTGCACTCTAAGGGAACCACTCAGAGAGTTTCCCTGCCCACTGTGTGAAAGGTCCTCATTGGGACCTTACCTGGAAGCCAAAGCAAAGGAGCAAAGGAGGTAGGGCCCTGCCAGAATGGAGGCGATGCCA
>CAUYQV010191945.1:0-13876 GCA_963574575.1 Galagoides demidoff | reverse complement strand
TCAAGTTATCCCCCTGGGTAGAGTGCCATGGCATCACAGCTCATAGCAACCTCCAACTCCTGGGCTCAAGTGAGTCTCCGCCTCTGCCTCCCAAGCAGACGGGACCACAGGCACCTGCCACAACGCCCGGCCATTTTTTGGTTGCAGCCATCATTGTTGGGCCCCGGCTGGGGATTCGAACCCGCCACCCTGGGTGTACGTGTCTGGCGCCCCAACCGATTGAGCCACAGGAGGGCTGCAGGTTCCTTATCATTCCTGATGGTGCTGTCAATGTGAACCTTACACTGCTCTATTTTTATAACTAGACATGGTCTTCTTCTTTGGGGCCCCATATTTTGCATTTCTTCATCTCCATTGTAATCATCATCTTCTTCCTCTTCACTTTCTTCCTCAGAATAAATAATTTCACATTCTACTTCTATGTATGGCTCTTGCTCACTAACTGAACTAGTAAAAATGTTCTCATCATTTCCTTCAAAATATGACCCTATCAGTTCTTCTTCTATCTCAGCTACCAACAAATGATATTGTCTCTTCACCTTATTTGGGTCTGTACTGTGAGGAACAAAAGGAAGTTATTTCTTGTCATAAATGGATTTACAGAATGATCACACATTCTCTGTTTCAGTCACACATACCTTAATCTTCACCAAACACGAATACACTGCAAAGTAACTTCATCATGAAAAACACTGGAAAAGGGACGGCAACTCATCCCTGTCAATAATAAACGTGTCCAGAACGACTGATCCAAGAGTGTGGGCATGCAAAAGTGTCACAGAGGGTGGGTGAGGGTCTAAAAACATAAGTCATAAATATGAAACTGTGACTCCTGTGATAAACATACAGCAACAGAACCACAGTGGGGTCACTCTCTGCCCCCCTCCATCAGTGTGTGGTTTTTTTTTTTTTTTGAGACAGAGCCTCAAGCTGTCCCCCTGGGTAAAGTGCCATGGCATCACAGCTCATAGCAACCTCTAACTCTTGGGCTCAAGCGAGTCTCCTGCCTCTGCCTCCCAAGTAGCTGGGACCACAGGCGCCCGCCACAACACCCGGCCATTTTTCGGTTGCAGCCATCGTTGTTGTTTGGCGGACCGGGCTGGGGATTCGAACCCGCCATCTTAGTTGTACGTGGCTGGCGCCTTAGCCGATTGAGCCACAGGCACCGAGCCATAAAATGTCTCTTTTAAATCATCTTACTATAATTTTATATTGTGCTTATGATATAGGTATTAGAAATGCAAATGTTTTCCTTGTATTTATAGTCATTACTCAAAGCTTTCAGTATTCTGAAAAGTATTCAGTATTTAGAATACTTTTGAATAGTAGATTTAAATTAAGGTTTTTTTTTTTTTTTTTTTGAGACAGAGTCTTGCTATGTTGCCCTTGGTTGAGTGCCATAGCAACACAACTCACAGCAACCTCCAACTCCTGGGTTTAAGGGCTTAAGCGATTCTCTTGCCTCAGCCTCCCACGTAGCTGGGACTATAGGCACTAGCCACAATGCCTAGTCATTTTCTGTTGCAGTTGTCATCATTGTTTAGCTGGCCCTGGCTGGGCTCGAACCTGCTAGCCTGGGTGTGTGTGTGGCTGGTGCCATAAATACTGTGCTATGGGGTACTGAGCCAAGGATTATGTTTGAAGATAGTGATTAATGACAAGAGCTGAGATGAGTTGCTATGTGTTTACAATGTAAATTTTCACTTGGTGCCTGTCTTTATACTTTAGGTGATGGGAGCTTGTTGTGAGAATGTTATTGGATATATGCCCATCCCTGTTGGAGTGGCAGGACCTCTGTGCTTGGATGGTAAAGAATTTCAGGTTCCAATGGCAACAACAGAAGGTTGTCTTGTGGCCAGTACTAACAGAGGCTGCAGAGCAATAGGTGTAAGTATATATTATTTGTATAATATTATATTATATGTTTGCCTATTTCAAAATATTCCCTAGACAAGGCAATAAGAAGGGATTTGGGGATAATCCCCTGATACCTTTGGGATACCCAGGTTTTCTGGGTTAATATATTCCTGTAACATACTCTGTAGCTTGGAGGAGGTGCCAGCAGCCGAGTCCTTGCAGATGGGATGACTCGTGGCCCTGTGGTGCGTCTTCCGCGTGCTTGTGACTCTGCAGAAGTGAAGGCCTGGCTTGAAACACCGGAAGGGTTCACAGTGATAAAGGAGGCATTTGATAGCACCAGCAGGTGAGTGGTTCTGTATGTTCATTTACCTTGATTTCAGAACCATTACTGTTTTCTGTGATTGTTAAACATAATTGTTAACATGTTGACTGCTTAAGAAAACAGAATATCAACTTTAAATCTATTCATTCACAATGAGTAAGAGGGAAAAAAAGAATTTTAATTCAAATGAATACCTTGATAGAGGTATAATAAAAAAAAAGGTGTGAGCTAATAAATTTGATTTGCGTATTACTTTGCCCTAGGGGAGAGTTGTGTTTGAAAAAAAAGATTTTCTAAAAAAAAAGATTTTCTAATTAGGATAGAAGTATCAGCATAGCAGATTTACTTTGGAAAAAGGCAAATTTACAGAGAAGCATAATGAAGAAGAAGTTTGTTTTGATGGGAACTTTTAAAGTTTATTAGGAAATAATTGTCTACAGCCCCTTCTTGTAGCATCTAAGAATGAAACCATTGAAATAGTGTCCCCAGTACATTGTTTAGTTAAAAGAAGAAATAAGTAATCTCTATGAGGTTTCTCTTATGCATGAAATTACATTTTAAGACTAGTCTTATAAAGAATGAAATAAAATCTTAGCATCTTTTCTTTTACAGATTTGCACGTCTACAGAAACTTCATATGAGTATAGCTGGACGCAACCTTTATATCCGTTTCCAGTCCAGATCTGGAGATGCAATGGGGATGAACATGATTTCAAAGGTGAGTGGGTAGGGATAGTCTGTATCTGAAAGGATATATAAAACTTGTAAGAATAGGTGTCCTGGGTGAGTGTGGGGTGACAGGGTCGGGAGCAAAATTAGTTTAAACTATCTATTTTTAGCTGTGCTGTACCCTGTACATATGTTATACACTTAAGAGTTAATTAAAAATATTTTTATTGAAAGGTAAATGTTGATTGATGTAACTCAATATTATATAAATTAGGCTTTTGTTCATTGACAGTTTACATTTGATATACAGTAGAACCTCCATAGTTGACCACTCCCCTAGATTGAACACCTCCTCAGGTTGACCTCATTTTCATAGATTGGACATGAACCACATGTACCTATCAGTATAGTAGGCCTCCCTTTTGTTGACCATGTCTGTATGTTGGCCCATTTATTACAATCGCTTGGGTGGTTAACTTACAGAGGTTTTACTGTATTTAATTTAGATTTGGCATTATACATATTCTGGGTTTCCTCAGTAGGGCTAGGAAGAATCTTGGAGTTAGGCTTGGCGCCTGTGCGCCAGCCACATATACCTGAGCTGGCGGGTTTGAATCCAGCCCGGGCCCGCCAAACAACGACGGCTGCAACCAAAAAATAGCCGGGCATTGTGGCAGGTGCCTGTAGTCCCAGCTACTTGGGAGGCAGAGGCAAGAGAATTGCTTGAGCCCAGAAGTTAGAGGTTGCTTTGAGCTGTGATGCTACCGTACTCTACCCAAGGGAACAGCTTGAGGCTTTGTCTCAAAAAAAAAAAAAAAAAAAAAATCTTGGAGTTAACACTTCTGAACTGGATCCAGTAAACTTTGAAGCTGACCTCTTACAGAAATTTTAAGATTTGTGTTTAAGAAGCCAAATATAGTTCATATGTATAATCTACTTAATTATTTTCTAAGAAGTTTGTATATGATTTACATTTTGTTCTACTGTATACCATAAACAAATATAAATTGTTAAGGTCAACTAGTGAGACTTCAGAGTTTATATCTGTGGTTTATATTGTTTGTTTATAAAGACAATTTGGGTAGAAAGAGGATAATGGGTAAATGCACAGAGAGACCCTGACTTATGATTTTTTTACTTTATGATGGGTTCACCAGTTTTGTCAGATGTGGTGGTGTGTATACTATAGTCCCAGCTATTTATAGACTGAGGTAGGAGGATTGCTTGAGCCCAGGCATTCTAGGCTGGCCTGAGCAATATAGGGAGACCCTGATGCTAACAAAATAAATAAATGTAGTTTTGACTTATGATGAGGTTACAGCTTAATAAACCCATTGTAACTCAATAAGCTGCTATATGAGTATTAAAAACTAACAGTATGGTAGTTCCTCAGCAACTTAAAAAATAGAGTAACCATATGATTGAGCCATTTCATTCTGGATTTAAACCCCCCAAAATTGAAAACAGGTTCTCACAAAGAGAGATATATATATATATATTTTTGGAACAGAGTCTCACTGTCACCCTGGGTAGAATGCTGTGGTGTTACAGCTCACAGTAACCTCCAACTCTTTGGCTTAAGAGATTCTTTTGCCTCAGCCTCCCAAGTAGCTTTGAGCCAGGTGGGACTATAGGCTCCTGCCACAACGCCTGGCTATTTTTTGGTTCCATTTGTCATTGTTGTTGTTTAGCAGGCCCTGGCCAGGCTTGAACATGCCGGATTTGGTGTATGTGGCCAGTGCCCTACTCACTGAGTTAGGGGTACCAAGTCTCAAAGATATATTTGTACGCCCATGTTCATAGGAGCATTTTTCATAGTAGCCAAGAGGTGGATGTAATCTAGGTGTTCATTGATGGCTTAGTGAACAACACATAAAATGTATACACATATAATGCAATATTATTTAGCTTTAAAAAAGGAAGGAATTTTTAACACATGTTAGGTACAGCATAGATGAACCTTGAGAACATTATGCTAAGTGAAATAAATCAGTCAAAAAATTACAAATATTGTACTTGTGTGAGATACTGAGAGTAGTCAAATTCATAAAGACAGAAAGGAGAATGGTGGTTATTAGGGCTTAAGGGGAGTTAGTATCTAACTAGTACAGAGTTTTTGTTTTATAACAGTAGATGAAGAGTTTTAGAGATTTGTTGCATAGCAGTGTGAATGTAGTTACCCCGGAACACATAAAAGTGGTTAAGATGGTAAATTTTGATATGTATATTTTACCACAACTAAAAAATAATTTTAATTGACAGTAAATATGTTTTGGGTTTTTGAGGTATGAGTTACTTATTAAGTTAATTTCATTTAATTGGATGTCATTGGAAGGGCTTATTTTATACAAAAAACGTGTAAAAATGACTTTCCATTAACAAGATTGACTTTTAATGACCTACTTCTCTGTATGGACTTTGTAACTTGGGCTGTTAGGTAATAGTTTGATGACTAGAAGAGGGAATTTGTTATATGTTGATTGTGGGTTGAGTTATTCACTCCCCAGTAACATATAAATATGACTATTTCTTACATCCTAATTTTGTTTTTGTTTCTGTTTTTTAGTTGTTTGATAAAACTTTATTTAATGTATCTGACAATCCGCAGTTAGTTCTCATTCATCTTGACTATAGAGTTTTGAAAGTGGTAACAGGTACATAGATAACAAAAGTATAGAGCAGCAGTTCTCAACCTGTAGGTCGCAACCCACAGGAACTGTATTAGAAGGCTGCAGCATTAGGAAGGTTGAGAATCACTGGTATAGATCCTCTTTGGTGAAACTTCATCCTTACATTTTCTGGACAACTGTACATAGATATAGTGGGGGACATTCCTTTTTCCTTTTTGCCCAGACGGCTTTGTTTGAGCCTGGTTGACATCAGTGTGCACGTTTGGAGTTCTCATCTACTTCATGGCAAGTTTCCCATCTACTTGAGCGTCCGAGGGGCGTGCTTCTTGGAGTCCACTCCAGAGATCCGCTTCTAAGTGTTGATGATGTATTCTTGGGTCATCACCTTGGTGATGGAAGAAAGGCCCTTCTGCTCAGCACCCTTCTTTGTGGAAGCCATTCTGCTAGGTCCAAATTAAAAAAGACTTATTGAGTATTTTTAACATTCCCTTTTTTAATTCTAATAGTTTTATCTACTCCTGTTCAAGGATGACTACAAAGAACTTGATTTTCATACCTAGACAGAAGTACATTAGAAGTTATCACCTGAGAAATCAGTCATTGTGATGGTTAATAAAAGCTGGGGGTTTTTTGCTCAATTTCTTTGAGGTATAGTCATATTTGGAAATATGTTGTAGATACAGATCAGCCCCTCTGATGTAAAGATGAATACTGGTGCATTTTAATGTGTGTGTGGTTGTTTTTGTTGTTGTTGTTTTAATAGGGTACAGAGAAAGCCCTTTCAAAACTTCATGAGTATTTCCCCGAAATGCAGATTCTAGCAGTTAGTGGTAACTATTGTACCGACAAGAAACCTGCTGCTATAAATTGGATTGAAGGAAGAGGAAAGTCTGTTGTTTGTGAAGCTGTCATTCCAGCCAAGGTTGTGAGAGAAGTGAGTGATCCAATAAATATTTTCTCTCTTCATTTTGTAATTCTACTTGAATGAAAAAAATTGAAGAAAGCCATAGTAGCATTTTAAACTAAGTCAAATATGGGGGTTATGTTTTCCATTAAATGCGGGGTTTATGTTTTCACCTTGTCCATCTATGTGTGGCATTCACAGGTATAAACTTTACTGACACTCTTTTTATTGAGGACAGGGCTTAAATTGGGCTACATCTAAACTCTTTTGTTTTCTGGAGTTATAGAATGATAGATCTGGGTATCATTCTCCTGAATCTTGTAGACAAAGAGGTAAAATATACACAACTCTGTTTTCCAGGTATTAAAGACTACTACAGAAGCTATGATTGAGGTAAACATTAATAAAAATCTGGTGGGCTCTGCCATGGCTGGGAGCATCGGAGGCTACAATGCCCATGCGGCCAACATTGTCACTGCTATCTACATTGCCTGTGGACAGGTGGGTGCTCCAGCTTCCACTTCTCCACTTCTCTTACGTTGTTCTAAGTGAAGGAAGTATAGTGTATATATTTTTTTCTTTCTTTTTTTTTTTAGGATGCAGCACAGAATGTTGGTAGTTCAAACTGCATCACTTTGATGGAAGCAACTGGTCCCACAAATGAAGATTTATATATCAGTTGTACCATGCCCTCTATAGAAATAGGAACTGTGGGTGGTGGGACCAATCTACTACCTCAGCAAGCCTGTTTGCAGGTATGACACATGTGGCATGGACTCCACTGACCTTGAACCTAGTTCTAACTCCATGGGATTTTCTCTTCTTTCTACCTGATGCCATGTATCACTCACTTCTGTATTTAGCTGGGTCTTGTTGCTCTTTTGTTTTCTACCAGACTAATCCAGTGTGTCCAGATAAGCATGTTCAAGCATTATGCTTAATAAATTAAGAAAGTAGATTAAGAAAGCAAATGAATGCTCATATACTCTGAGTGAAGACACTGCCAGGCAATCAGGCTGTGGTTGTGATGTCAGCTGTGGTGTATGCCTTGTCAGTCCTGGCTGTCAAATCTTAGGAATTTAGTACTTCCAGTGGAATTGAATACTAGTCTCATGCCATTGTAGTTGTCCTGATTTTAGCAATAAATTATTATTATTGCTTGTGTCTTTAAGGGTGAATCTTACTGTGTTTCTGTCTGGCTATAGATGCTAGGTGTTCAAGGAGCATGCAAAGACAATCCTGGGGAAAATGCCCGGCAACTTGCCCGAATTGTGTGTGGTACAGTGTTGGCTGGAGAGTTGTCACTGATGGCAGCTTTGGCAGCAGGACATCTAGTCAAAAGTCACATGATTCACAACAGGTAGGACTTAAAGATATACTTAACATATATTTTCCCTAGACTTAAAAATATATACAATATAAAAAGTTATCAGTCAGATATAGTAATGCTAGATTAGAATTATGCTTTCCTGATTATTTTGTGTATTGCTACTTTGTCTTTTTCTGTTATAGGTCAAAGATAAATCTACAAGACCTCCAAGGAACTTGCACCAAGAAGACAGTTTGAGGAGCCTGACAATTCTGAACTGAAACGTGGGCATTGGGTTCTAAAGGACTAACATAAAATCTGTGAATTAAAAAGCTCAATGCAGTGTCCTGTTGAGGATGAATAGACACGATCAGTGTGACAACTGCTTGGTTTTTGGCTCTTTCAGAGAGGTTTGAGGTTTTTGATGCAGATTCCTCAGATCTGAAAACAGTTTAGTACTTTATACGCATTGCTCTTTGGAAAGATTACAACATCAGTGGTAATCTACAAATTGCTTCTGAAAGCAAATACAAGCTGGAAAAAGTGTTTTCTTCTGAGATATTCATGAAGTTCATGGTGATCAGTATAAGATTGTCCTCCTCCCCCACCCCTGCCAGTTGAAATAGATTTTTAAATTACACTGTAGCTGATAAAATTCCTGGTTTTATAGTTAATTTATTATGTCTGGGTTGTAGAACTTTAAGAAATCAGAGCTAGGCCTATTTTTTGTAAATTAATACTTCATCTGGTGCTGGTCTGTTTTGATTTGGGAGGTAACCAACATTATTCTTCAGAAGAGGACGTGCTTTCTTCAAGGGAAGAATGATTTCCAAACCACAGAATAATGTACTAAGCAGTGCTTAATAGTTCTTCATCGAGAAAGGAAATCATGGCCAGGTGCGGTGGCT
Organism: Galagoides demidoff; assembly: GCA_963574575.1. NCBI lineage: Eukaryota > Metazoa > Chordata > Mammalia > Primates > Galagidae > Galagoides > Galagoides demidoff. The sequence goes on along the minus strand of CAUYQV010191945.1, from coordinate 5,274 downwards.
CACACCTGTAATCCTAGCACTTTTGGGAGGTTGAGGTGGGAGGATCACTTGAGGCCAGGAGCTCAAGCCAGTTTGAGCCTGAGCAAGAACTAAACCATCTCTGTGAGAAACAGAAAAATTAGGCATTGTTGTGTGCACCTAATAGTCCCAGCTACTTGGGAGGCTGAGGCAGGAGGATCACTTGAGCCCAGAACTTTGAGGTTGCTGTGAGCTATGAATGTGCCACTGCACTCTCGCCCATCTCAAAAGAAAAAAAATGAAAAAAGAAATCAAATCACTGCATTTATTTCTGTAGGCTATTTGTTCAGAAAAACCCTTGCCTAAATCTAAATGTGTAACTAGATTGGCTATACCACATCTTTCAGCAGGGTTTATTGTTAAGTTTGAAGAAACACAGAGTTTTGTGCTCTTGTTTATTGCTTAGGTGAGGGTGACTCTCAAATACAAGCAAGTCTGTGACCTCTCTCAGAACTCAGTGTTGAGACACAGTTTTGACAGAAAAATACCGTTTCTCTTAGCCAACTTTAATTTTTTAAAGATGTTTTAATTTATTTAGCTGAAAAAACAACCTAGGTTTTTTTTTTTTTGTAAACAACTGTATCAAGTCTGTATATGTTGTAATAAAGCTTCTTGTGCTAGATCATTGAAAATGTTCAGGAAATAAAGAAAAATCAACTTGTATACTGATAAACCTCTAGATTGAGCCAGAGAAGGTACTGTTCTTTAATGCTGTCCAGGAAAGCCTGGCTTGCTTGCTGAGCCTAATGAAAGGGAAAGTCAGCTTGCAGAGCCAATGAAGGAGCCACGTGAATGGCCGTGGGGCTGTGTGCCTTGTTCCTGTGGCCAGGAGGTTGGTGACTGAAATATCACACAGGGCTCTTTGATGGACCCATAAAAGCTCTTAGCTTCCTCAGGGGTCAGCACAGTTGTTGAATCTCAATTTTTTTTAATGTACAAGTTTTATATAAATAATAAACTCCCTATTTTGTATTACATCTAATGCTTCAAGTGTTGGTCTTAGAAATCTGATGTCTCACGTAGAAGATGGACTCTTGAGAAACATTCCAGTAAAACTGTGGCAGCATGGAGAGCCTCTTAGTGATTGTGTCTGCCGTACTATTGTAGAAGATAAACCTTTTCTGTTGTACACTAAGCTTGTTGCTTTTGTTGTAACTTTTCATCCAGAGATAGTTCTCTGAGCTTTTCATGGAAGTTGCAGTGAAAAGTACATTGAATGTTAACTTCCATGACTAAAACCAATACTATCTTGCTAAATTAATATTTTGTATAATTAACTAAATTGTATACATTTTGTTACAGAGTACCTTTTTCTAGTTTCAGTAAATTATGAAAAGGAAGTTAACACCGGTAAGTGTTAAGTAGTGATCTTTTTTGTCTGGATTAACCTTAGGCCCAAGGCCTGAAAACTTGTGAAATCTGGCTGGAGTGGTAATCTATAATTCATGCTAGGAGTCGCATGACCATTTTTTATATTCTCCAACTCCATGACATTGATGGCAGGCCAGTGTTGTCTGTACATTAAAAATGATCTTTCTTGTACTCACAGGGCTTGAGAGTTCAGATATGAATTCCGAGTGGGAGGACTAAATAAGGGGAAGAGGGAGAAAAGACTGGGCAGCCAAAAACCAATGGCCATTGCAAGTGTGCATTTAAACTGTGTCAGCTGAGTTGGAGAGGAAAATTGGTACAGGTTAGTGTAGCTGAGAATGGCCTCTTCAGAAGGGCTTTCAGAAAAGTATATGTGATTATTACTTTTGCTGTGGTTAAAGGTGAAAAGATGAGGTGTCTATGAGCCAATAGACCAAGGGCAGATACTAGGGAATCAGTTTGAATTTTTCTCCTGAAATGGCCTGTGATAGTCAGCCCCCTCCGGAGCAGAGAGGTTGGACAGAAGATAGTAAAAGATATTCAAGCTCACGTTCTGCTTGGGTAATTTGCTGAGCAGTAAGATGCACGTGACGAGACAAGGATGTTCACTCATTTTAGGAGAGGATATTGGATTAAATCCAAAGGGAACATCTAGCACTGCAGGATGCAATGAGTGCAGACCAGGGGGACCACAGCAACACACATTCATACTAATCTCCTGTGTGGAGGAAGGAGAACTCTATGTAACAGAGTATCAAGTTCATTGTGGAGACTTTTTTCAAGACCAGCATTTCTCAAACTATGCTCCTGTGTTAGACAAGGCTAGAATTTATTAATGAACTTTGCTTTCATTAGCTAAGAGAAGATGGCAAATGGTTTAATGTTTAACATATTTCCTTTTCTTGTGGTGTACTTCCATCATACCCCCCTCCCTACCTCTCCCCCCATGTTTTCGCTTCCTGAGCACCTTTGAGAGCTGCAGAGGGGAGGTGTGGACACTTTTGTCAAGTGTCCTGACAACAGACCAATAGAAGAGAGCCTTGCAGTAACAGCGGAGGCAGGCCAAATGCTAGAGTGTGCTTTTAATACAGTGGTTCTTGAGCATGAGTGTGCCCCAGACTCACATGGAGGACCAGTTAAAAACAGAGCTGGGCCCACTTCCCTCCCCCCCATTTCCACTTGCCTTGGTCTGGGGTGGGGCTAGAACTTAGGCAGTGCTAACAACAAAACAGGTGCTGCTGCTGCTGGAATAGGTTGGATTCAATATGAGGTGCTTGGTGGGGCTGTGAATGAAAGCTATTGGAAAATTGTGTTTATTCAGAAGTACAAAGTTGGAAAACACCTGTGGGGAGACCAAGTGCTGGTTAACAAAAACTTAATTAGAATTACCCAAGAGAGATGTCATAACCAACCAGAAAATGTTTTTTGGATTTGGTGCTCCTCCCCCACTCCCATGATTCCAGAACCACACTGAATGTTTTCTGCACTCTAGCTCCGTCTCAAAAAAAAGCAGATCATTGCATTTTTCTTTTTCATCATTACTCCTCAGCTGCTGCACAGCTAACTATACTTAACTCTTTGGCAGCCAGAGCCCCCTGTGGCTGCCCTGCATTTGCTTCCTTACTCATCTGCCTCTGAGTGTGGCTGGGCGACTCAATGTGGCTTTGTAAATGTTAAGTCCTATGGCAAAAGATAATGGTGTCCTTCCTGAATCTCATCCTTTTGTACTTAATATATCCTTGGAATGGACATTACCCTCTCCTCCATTTATCCCTTCTCTTTCCAATATGGATGGACCTCCCATTGAAATTAAAAAAAACTTCTCCCCCTCCAGCTCCCTTTCACAGCCTATCCATTTTTTCCCTCTGCTTTTTTGTCACCTCAAACATACATTCTATTGAAACTGCTGACTTTCGGTGGGGCTTTGTTCTGTGACATTGGCAGCTGAGCTACTAAGCTAGAACCCAGCTTATAAGTACAGCTGCTGGCTCCGCGCCTGTGGCTCAAGTGGCTGAGGCGCCAGCCACATACACCGAGGGTGGCAGGTTCGAATCCAGCCCCGGCCCACCGCCAAACAACAATGATGGCTGCAACCAAAAAATAGCCAGGCGTTGTGGCGGGCGCCTGTGGTCCCAGGTACTTGGGAGGTGGAGGCAGGAGACTCGCTTGAGCCTGGGAGTTGGAGGTTGCTGTGAGCTGTGATGCCACAGCACTCTACCCAGGGGGATAGCTTGAGGGTCTGTCTCAAAAAAAAAAATAAGTACAGCTGCTATGCTAATACCATATGAACAATGTCACAGTGGGAACATCCCAAATACATAGGAAAGGAAAGTACACAGAATGTAACTGAAGCATAGAGAGGTTGGTGTATTCAAAGCCACATGTTGGGACCTTGCAGTAGGTTTTGGATGCCACCTGAGGGTAGGAAAGCCAGCATGTCCTTAGCTGGTAAGCATGGATTGCAGTCATAGGAGTGAGTTCGTCTGCCTGTGATGATTTATCTGTAGGGAGGCCCAAGCAGAGTGAAGCTGGGGAGCCAGATAGGTAGAGCCAAACTTCTAAGAGATGTTTTGGATAACAGACTGAAGTCAAGGAGTGTGGACTCACTTGTGGAGATAAGGGTGCCGTTAAAACATATTTAGCAAGAGGAAGGAAGTATAAGACTTCAGGAGGAATTGAATGTAAGGAGAAAGTAAAGGCAAGGACATCAGAAGCCTCATTTCCCTACTGATTCTACAGCTCTGAAGTCTTCATTGAGTTAGTGCTCTGTGAATATGGGAGTGACTGCTGGACAGATTCAGCTGGGAGGTACTATTGTTTCTATTTCTCCAGTTCACAAAACTATCATTGCCTCCCCATTCCATTTCAGACATTGGCACGGCATGGGAATTATTAACAGTTGACTTATCCATATCCAAACAAACTAGGCATCACGTCCCATGGCTGTTTCTCAGATGAATACAAAAATAATGCTCAAAAAAGCCCTTCAGTTTTTCCCACTGCTGGTAGAATGAAGATCAAACTTCTTTATATGGATGTCAAGGTTTGTCACCAACTGTCTCCCTCCAGTCTTTTCCCTTACTAGACAAGTCCTAGAGGTAGGCAAACCCCAGGAAAGTGAAGTAACTTAATAGTTGTGTTCAAAGCCCCCAAATGGGTGCATCTTCTGCCATTACTCTGTCTTGCTCATCTCTAGCATTCAACTAACAGGGCCTGCCAGATATCTGCATATAGTTGCCTCAGTAATTTCCTACATTTGCATAACTCTTTAAAGTTTTCAAAGTATTTTTAAATACATTATCTCGCTTTTCTCCAAACAAGGCTGTGATGTAGCCCTGGTGGGTGGTTTTGTATCATTTTATGGGTGATTACAATAGACATAGACACATTAAAATGATTTTTCCAAGATCAAAGCTGTTCAAGTGAGAGCTAGAAACCTTCAGTCTTCTGGCTTTTCTCATTCTTTCCCACTACGTTGAATACATAGTAACCAGGAACATGGAAATGCACTTAGAAGTAACAATAAAATCTACTGGAGGCTAGCAATGAAATTAGTGACAGACCATAAATTACAGTTTTCAATTAAAATGAATAATTTGGGCTCGGCACCTGTGGCACATTCGGCTAAGGCGCCAGCCACGTACACCTAAGGTGGCGGGTTTGAATCCCCAGCCCGGGCCCACCAAACAACAATGATGGCTGCAACCAAAAAATGGCCAGTCTTTGTGGTGGGCGCCTGTGGTCCCAGCTACTTGGGAGGCGGAGGCAGGAGACTTGCTTGAGCCCAGGAGTTGGAGGTTGCTATGAGCTGTGATGCCATGGCACTCTACCCAGGGGGATAGCTTGAGGCTCTGTCTCAAAAAAGAAATTATGAACCCAATGCAG
>CAUYQV010191944.1:0-30004 GCA_963574575.1 Galagoides demidoff | reverse complement strand
GAAGGGTAGTTATTGAAAACACTCTGAATAACTAACTTTAGATGGAAGGTCAGATGCAACTTGTAGATGGTGAGGATGTCTGGGCCTCCTGGGGGACAAAGGGCAGGCTCCTAGGCCCCCATCTTCGTGCTGCACCACCTTAATTCTGTCCCACACCTGGGGTAGAGGGACTGCTCTACCGATCTACCACTGAGAACTTGCTATGTCAATTATAAAAAGATGCAGAGGACTCCCTAGCCTAGCCAACCTGCATAGGTGCAATGGAGTCTAAAAGGTGACCTTAAGGCTAATTATCATGTCTTTAACTTTCTCCACTGCAGTTCACACCCCCACCCACATGAACTTTCAAAGAAACTTATAGGAGGTCTTTTAAACTACCAGGCAGACCCAATCCAGACAGTACAAAAAGAACCCCCAGCGCTAACCTAGGCCTTTTATCATCCTGACAAGATGGGCGGAGGGTGTCAGTTGTCTGTGGTAAATGCATCTTACTCTGTAAACCTGTATCTTGTTTGTGCTCTGTAAACCCACCTTTCTTTCTGTTAATAAACTTTGCTCAGGGTTCCCTTACATGGGTGTTTCTGGTCATTTTTCAGCTGAGAACACACCAAGAACCAAGAAGGCAGACAGCTGCCAGAACCTTGACGCTTAGTTTAATCCTGTAGAAGGACTCTCTTCCCCTGAGAAGTATGGGAGTTTGTTGCCCTGTGCCCTGGTTATATTTTTACGTTTTATAATTACAATAAGATTCTCTCTGTTAAGTTGAACTATGCCTTCCTATAGTTCAGACCCACTGGGCAGCCATAGAAAGCCAAATTCAACTTATACCTAGCAGATTCTCAAATATTTGAAGACACCAAATAACAAATTCATTTTATACCTAGCAGATTCTTGAATATTTGAAGACACTAAATAACAACTACCACTTCAAATTTAACTGCGTATCAGGTGCTATATTAAATTTGTGTTGTATGAATTATTTAGGTGTGACATTTGGTTGTCTGCGAATTATGATAGATACAAGAATAACGATACAGAGAAGGTGGTTCATGAATTCTTTTATAGAAGAACAAATAGGGGTGTGAAGAGGTTCCCTAACTCACCCAAGATAATGTAAGTATCATAATAATTAGAAGTAGGATTTGCACCATTCTGTGCCTGATGGATTGAGCCTGTAGATCCCTATTACAGAGCCATGTTTCCTGACTGCCTCATCTTCATTCTCAAATTTCAGAGAACTCTCCTGTATCTGCACAGCAGGAGGCATGGAAAAGATAGCCAAGCAGTATTTGTGTAGTGAAAACGTGCGCAAGTAAATGTTGCTAAAAATAGCTCTGAGGTCCCCTGTTTACACTTTAGAATTCTCGTATGCCATCTTCTAGGCTTGGAGGCATAAACTTCTTTAAAGCAACCCTCTATACTGTGTTTTTGTCACTCTGAAAATTCATGTCTTCTTACATCAGAATCCTAAACCTTTTAGAGAGAGTATCACAGCATGCTTTGAGAAATGTAATGAAAACCATGGACTCTCTTCCCAGGAGTACCCCCACAATCATTTTAATCAATATCCTGGCACATTCATAACCCTCTGATGCCATCCATGGAGGAACCATATGATCCAAGTGTCTTTTTTCAGGATAAGATGCTACTACTTAATAACAAAAGCAGATAAATAAAAACTGGGTAGCTCTTTGACTTGAGGTAACATTTAGCTTGATCCCAAACCATGAGAATACCCTTCCTCCTCCTTTCCTCAAATATGTATCAGAAATGGGATGTTTCTAGAGATTTCTTTCCAGCATGTCAGCTCATTCTTGGTTTACCATCCCCAAAGTTGCTATTAAAAGTTATCTTAGGCTCGGCGCCTGTGGCTCAATCGGCTAAGGCGCCAGCCATGTACACCTAAGGTGGCGGGTTTGAATCCCTAGCCCGGGCCCGCCAAACAATGATGGCTGCAACCAAAAAAATGGCCGGGCGTTGTGGCGGGCGCCTGTGGTCCCAGCTACTTGGGAGGCGGTGGCAGGAGACTCGCTTGAGCCTAGGAGTTGGAGGTTGCTATGAGCTGTGATGCCATGGCACTCTACCCAGGGGGATAGCTTGAGGCTCTGTCTCAAAAAAAAAAGTTATCTTAGTGTATCTTAGAAAAAAAACTCCTTTTTTGATTTTTCTTTTCCTTATAATCCACCCTGTCAGCTTCATTTATTGGGAAGTCTGTTGGCTAATTTCTTAAGCTTTCCAATTCTCTAATACTGAGTGTTAAACAGCTATGAACAAAGCCAAATACATTTCTTCCAAGAGAGAAGATGGTTTTATCCTAGAGATACTTTTAATTATTAAGCAGTCCAACTTAATTCATCATTAGTGCCCATAATGAAACACAATAAGGCAATTTAGCAGGGATAGAGCAGAGGTGCTATAAAATAAAATATGAAGTCATAACATTTATCACAGCTTGCTGAAGAGAAATTTATTCTGCTGGAAGTAATAGTTTCAGACATAAAACTTGAGCTGTTTCTGAACTTATGTTGGCCCTGTGGCAGAAACTGGTTAGCTGTGCACGAAACCTAGTTCCTTTTCCTTTGGGGTGCACAGACTACCAGCCTCCTCGTGGTGAGTTGTAGCCACAGCACTGAGTTCTAGCACGTGTAATGACGCAGCAGTGACGTGTGCCACTGCCGAGTCTCCACATAAAACCCTCACGCTCAGCTCCCCACAGTCTCCTCTGCGTCTGCCTGGCTATCATGAAGAAGACCCCCCAGGGATGCCTTGTGCATTAAAAAACATAGAGTTAACAACGAAAGGAAACAGAGGCTCTGAATTCAAGATCAGAAAAGAACTGCTAGCCTAGGCATACCCAAGTCAGACCACTAGATGAGTAACCAATACACTTTTCTTATACCACCAAGCTTCTGAGGCACCAGCCTGGGGAATGTCTGTTATAATAGTATAATTTTAACCAACAGAGTCCCCCTGGTATGCCAGATGTTCATGGGTCCTCAAAAATTTCAAAGCTTATTATATTCACTCTGTATTTATGAGGACATGTCATCCAGATATGCTTGTGTTTATTTATCTTTAAATGAGTTTCTACTAAAGAGTTTTATTAGTATAGAGTTTAGGATACAAAGTGCCAGACATTAATGTTAAGAGGACTGAACCTGAGTGGTAAAACTACTATGTTTCCTTGACAGCCTTTGAAGGAACAGCAGAAAGGCAAATACGATTTAATGTTTTTGCCAGCACCACCTTCTTAAGTTTCTAGGCTTAGGTAGAACAATTTTTCAATTTAAAATTACACTTAGCTTGTAAAATATGGAACAATATGGTAGTGTAAAAAAAGGAAAAGTGAGATTGCCTAAGGTTCAAATCCTTTGCCAAAAATGGGAATAGAAAAAAAAATGACAAAGTACTTAGTATGTACGAGCTTTTCCATAATCCTGGGCTAGAACAATTGGAAGCAGACATTCTTTTCTGCCTTGTGACATAAAACTTTCAGGAAAAGATATACAGAAGTTTGACACTTGACCGTGGAGAATACACACACTCACAGACATGCATATTAATTAGTTACTCAGAAAATGTAGACATTTATGCTAATAAGAAATGTTATTAAAATCCCATGTTCTGCAAAATCATACTTCAAAGTAAGAGGTGACAGATAGACCACCCAAAATGAATGTGCCTGGTACCCAGAGCACAAAAATAATCTTAATTTAAAAACTGGCACAGGGTGGTACCCATAGTTCAGTGGGTAGGGCACTGGCCAGGTACAAACTGGCTGGTTCGAACCTGGCCCAGTTCAGCTAAAACAACAATGGCAACTGCAACAAAAAAAATAGCCAGGTGTTGGTGTGGGTACCTGTAGTCCCAGTTACTTGAGAGGCTGAGGCAAGAGAATCCCTTAAACCCAGAAGTCTAAGGTTGTTGTGAGCTATGACGCCACGGCACTGTACCCAGGGTGACATAGTGAGACTCTGTCTCAATAAATAAATAAATACTGGCACAATTAAAGGACAGCATGAATCCCTAGTAAATAAAACTGCAGCATACAAAAGAACTTTAATTTCTAAACAAACCAAAAAAAAGTTAGAAGTAGCTTGTTAGAAGTAGGTTTAAGAAAAAAAGCTGAGTCTTGGAGATAAGGTAATGAGAAAAGATGAAAGAAATAAGAATAAATGCTTCCGAGATGGAACACTTTGCCACACTGAGTCATGAGAAAGAATGTAGCAAAGGGCGTCTCATGCGTGCAACTCTATTTCTTCATAGCTTGCTACATTCAGCTATGTCAGTAAACTTTGTCACATTAAAGGTTAAGGTCCTGGAATCAACCAAGATGACACCCCCATATATTATGGTGGATATGCTACTACATATCACAGAAACACGCTTTATAGTAGAATACAGTAGGTGCTCAATAAATATTTCTTGAATGAATGAATGAGTAAGTGCCCAGAAGTTCAGTGAAAACCAAGACAGGCAAGTGAATGAGCATACAATTTGTAGCACAAATCCTGCCTTTGGCTGTACTCTACAAATTGTTGGCTTTTAACCTGTTAGAGTTGGTTTCCTCCTCTGTAAAGAAGCCATCATGATAGTATTTGCCTTCCAGGGTTTTCATGAAAAGTTAGAAAGGGTACTTTTTTGAAAAATGCTCTGACATTTCTAATGCATCATACAAATGGGAGTTATCAATATTATTAATAGTATTCCTTTCTGCTGAAGTCCTCAGCAAATTAACATTTCATGGAAAAAATAAGGTCCAGTTAGATGATGATGAGGACTTGAAGATAGAGAGTTCAAGGAGCTGAGAAGGTAGAAAGTATAGGTCAAGGCAAAGAAGTCGGGAAAAAATAAATTTAAGTTTTACGCAAATAATAGTCAAGTAGATACAGTAACGTCCAGAGTCTACTGAACTAGAAAGGTAAGATGTTTGCTAAGGGTCCTTTTCCCTTGTTTTTCCCTTGATCTTCTGTATGTTGTGAATTAACTGTATGTTAATCAAAAATACACAGAACTGGCTATCTCAAGAATTATTAATTTCAGAGTTAGAAAATCTTCAATATAGTCAGTTGACCCTCTGTCCTTGACTTGCCCTCATTTCTGCTCAAGGAGGCATCTCCAAACCAAAGTCACTAAGTTGTGTTCATTATGTTGAACTCGGCCACATACAAGTATTAGTCTTATCAATGTGAAGATCCAAATTGTTAAGGGTCTTTCTCCATTGATTTTCGTTGACTGAACTGTGGGTGATTAGCTTTCCACATACAGAGCGTATGGTGACTGCAATCTCTTCTGGTCTAGTATAGATTTTACTGTTACATATTCTTAAGAAAATCGGTGTTTGCAAAAGAAAAATAAACAGAAAGCAACACACTAAGATAGATAGTTACTGTATTTTACATGGAGACTATCATTAACTTTAGGTGAGTTTTCAAAGAGAATTAAGGGAGAAAAGTGCCTGAAATCGATCACTCTGATAATAAAAATTCAACCATACCTCCAGGACAGCAAATGCATGGACAAGAATCAGAACTTTTTCTCCACTCTCCCGATGCAGAGATTTGGAACGTGCTGTAACACTGTGCTGCTAGAACCTTGGTGTCATGATTGATGCAGTCCTAGAATCAGAAAAAGGACCACTCAAATGCGGGTCTCTTCTGAGATGCTGGTAAAAAGGAAACCCCTCACTCCAGGACCACCACTAACCAAGGTTTAAAACAGAGAGGGAACATTTACAAAGGGTGCACCTTGTACCAAGAGAGCCACACAGAAAATATTTCCTTATCAAATAATTTTGAGACAATTGCTAGCTGGATTCCTCTACTGGCCATACACAAAGTTCACTTGCATATTAAAGTTACGGAGAAGCACTGCTAAAAACAAACTGGCTTACCTTTATTTCAGGCTTGCTTTACTAGATTCTTACCCGCTGAACCTTTCTTTTCAAATACAATCTTTGTACTCTTTCCTCAAAGTACCTTGGAGGAAAAGCACACAATGTTTCTATTTACTTAGGAGAGTAGCAAAGGTCTTAAGTGGTCTACATATACTGCCCAACATCCTTCCTGCTCACAATCCTCCAGCTATACTACCCACACCTTGGCTCAGCTGCTTCTGTCCATTATACTAACCCAGGGGATGCTTTTGATTTATTTAGCTTGACCTTGGGATTTAACAGATACACCTGTTGCTCCCTTTTTGAAACTTTCATTTCCTTGGCTTTTCTCTGTATCCCCTTAGCTCTTGCCTTACCACTAACTCTCTTTCCCAATCCAGTACTATTAAAAGAGTGGTCTTAGACCAGCGGCATCAGCAATACCCAGGGAACTATTATTATTTCAGCCTCATTTCCAACCTACTGCCTCAGATCACTGGGCTAAGATTAAAACCTTTGTTTATAAAAAGCTGTCTACGTGATTCTGATGCGGAAGTTTGAGAACTACAATTCTAAACTTTAAACATTCTGTCATTCAGGCGCTTGCCGTGGCTCTTTCTCCTGGCTTCGACTTCTATGGACATTCTAGTACTGGCCAGGCACTATGGCTCAGGCCTTATAATCTCAGCACTTTGGGACACCGATGAAGGGGAATCACTTGGGGCCAGGATGTTGAGACCCTGTTCCTACAAAAAAAAAAAAAAAATGACAATTGACTAGGCATGATAGTGCACACCAGGGGTCCCAGCCACTCTGAAGGCTGGGGAGGAGAATAACTTGAGCCCAGGAGTTTGAGCTCATACCACTGCACTCCAGGGAGGCAACAAAGAGAGACCATTCCTAAAAAACAAAAATTAAAAAATATATACACGTATATTAATATTCTAGTGCCCAGAGCAGTACCTATGGTGTGGTGGGTACTCCATAAATAATTAGCTGATTAAATGAGCAAGTAATCTAAGTCTACCTTCCAGCCCCAATATTCTTACTGGGTAACTGCATTTGACTGTCTCATAGCTTCTCAAATTTCACTCCTTCTCTTCCTTCTCTTAACTCAATCCAACAATAATAATTAACACTGAATGTTATGTCTATGCTCTAGGCTTCTTGTGACTTATATGATTAGCACAGCTTTAAAGATAGGAATCTTGAAGATTAGAGAGTTAGTCTTCCCAAGACCATAAAACTAATAAAAGGCAGAATTCCAATTCACATGCAGGTATTTTTCATTTAACAATCTCAACTATGGCGTCTTTAAATGGTGCTCTGTGACTTGGGTTATTTTTTATACCACTGTTGCCTAAGCCAAACATCTGTGAAGTATTCTGAATTTTCATCCTGCCTGCATCTGCCTTATCCAGTAAACTTAAGCATTAGAATCCGTCTACTCCTCTCTAAACCTGCTGACATCATTTTAGCCCAAAGCTCCAGTGTTTCTCCCGGAACCTCGCTCTCCCTCTAGACACCTTCTCCCTTCCCATTGCCCAGCTACTTACCGGCCACAGCAAGTCTTCTAAAATGCAAACAAATGTGGCCCAGCTTCCTTCCTCCTTCCTATGGCTGCACAAAACACCACTGCCCAAAAGGTCCAAACCCTTTCTCTTGGTCTTCGAAGCCCCCTTCTCCTGCTCTTTTTCACCGCTTACCATTGCATTCTTCCATCTCTATCCATTCTATCCCCCAATATTTTTCAGTTCCTTGAACACAACATGCCACCTCTGACTTCGAGTACTTTCCATGCTCTCACTACATTCTCCGACCTGTGACTATGTTTATACTCAGGTGAGGAACCATCTCCTCTGTGAGATTCTCCCTGCTTTATACTAGACCTTCAAGCTTATGAGATATTTCAACATTCATTCTTTACTCGAATTTTTTGTTCAGTAGTGTGCATTTTACAGAAGGAATTAAGACCCTTCCTCTGTCTCCCAAGGCATAAGCCTTAATATCTGGCACATGGCAGATTAAAAAAAAGTTAAACATTTCATTTTCTTGTCCAGTTTAGACAAGGAAATCAACAGTTAAAGTGCCAAGTCTTAAGTTCTTTGACAAGTGAAATATAACTATGTAAAATACTCAGGATTGCATTTGGCTACAAGTAACAGAAAATCTGACTAAATAGCATAGGTGTTAATCAAATTCCTTTGAGTGTGAGGAGAAACCTCCTTAGGTAGTACAGCTGCTCAGAGATGTGTTCAAAAACCCAGGCTCCATTCATGTCTATGACTAACCATATCGTGTGATGTTTTTCATCCTTGCTGCCTCATTCAAGATGACTACCGCATCTCTAGGTTTTAAGCCTTTGTTACAAGTGAGAGGAAGGAAAGAAGGGCAGTGGAAAAATGCTTGCAAGCTCAAACTATCCTTTCTTTTTTTCTTTCTTTAATCACAGAAGGGAAAGCTTTCCCAAAATCCCAGTTAGTAATCTCTCCCAAAGTCTCATTGGTCATAACCATACCACTTGGCCATCCCTAGAAAGAAAGGAATGATTCAGCCCCTCGATCCTGGGTGCCATCACCAGTGTCACTGGAGCAGAGAGATGAGCAGAGTAAGAAAAGATGTGGTCAGAAGCTAAAGTAAGCAGAGGTATTTTCATCTTGTGCTAAGAGGATGCATTTACCATTAAGACAATGAGTAAAATGAGATAACCAGGTTTGGTTTTCTTAGAAATCTCATTTTTACTATCACTGTCATCGCAGTTGATCTGACCAAATCAGGAACCTTCCCCGGGTCCATTGTAGGGAAGTTTTGTACTCTACCACCTATGAAATGAATCAAACACAGATTCGGCTTCTCTAGCCCTGCGGTAGAGGCATTGGTTAAATGTTTTAGTGGAATAAAGAGAAAGTCAATTGAAGGAAATAAACTAAACTGAAGCCATAGAAGAATGAGCCACAACTCCAAAAGTGTAAAAAGAACCCCAGTGGATCAGCGGACCTGCTACATGCCTGAGGCCTGCACACACTGTGGCAGCCACGAGGATGCACCTCACAGACCCCAGCTATAGCAGTAGTCATTTTTAAGGGCCCCAGCTTCTGCACTGACCTTTCTTTAGACTGCACCGGAGTCTAAATGCTTGCTTTACCCTTTCCTCCTTTCCTTCCACACTTGAGGTCTTCTTCTCTGACTCCCTCTGCATTTTCTTTCATAGGCATTTCCCCCCAAATGTCCTTGAACATCTCATCCCCCCATCTTGGTGTCTGCTTCTCAGAACATTGAGACTAATATAATATTAGATCCTTTAATCATCAAAATAGCCCTATGAGGTCAATACCATCTTTCCCATTTTGGAGATGAGGAAAGACAGTTGGAAGTTAAAGAACTTGCTTCTGTTCGGTTTGTAAGAGGCAGAATGAAGGCTGTGACTTTTTTTTTAAGTTGGCATCTTGATTTTCCTCTACTAGAAGGAAAAAGACTGATTCTTCAAGACATAGGTAGGACCCAAGGCCAATCTGTGGCATTCCTTCAGCAATCTGGTTCCTTTAGGACTCGTATGACTTTGTATCTGACATACTGCATAACAGGACTTATCTCATTAAAACCGGTATAGTAGTAAACTGTGTGTTTTTTTAAGTAATTAAGTTCAAAGCTTCTTTCAAAAATATATAGTGAATATATTTCAGTCCTTTCATATTATTAAACACAAAATATTAACATTTCTCTAACTATGTTCCCTTGGCTGGCTCTAATCTCAATATTTACCAGACATAATATATTCTACTCCAGTTACCAAGATCTTAAAGCTAAAAAAAACAAAAATTGTAAAGTTCTTCAGACCTCATGCTGCATAATGAACAAGTTCAAGAAGGCATGAGGCATCAGTGTTCTGAATATACTGTTTATATATTTTCTAAAACACATTTGAAGGACCATGTAAGCTGATAGGAAAAACTTTTAGTGCAAATTTAAATGGTTGAGAATATATTCGTTATAAACATTTTTAAAGTGAAAATATATTTTGATTTACAAATATTACAAACATAAAGGAAAACTTCTAAGATGTATTTAATAGACTCTAAATATTAGAGAAATTTCATACTTAACACCTACACACGTCAGCTCCCCATACATGGATGAGCTGTCATCTAACAGTTACTTTTGGTTACCACCAGCTTCGGTGACAATGTGCCCATGTTTTGAAAATTCCCATACTAGTCAGGTGAAGTGATACCTACCTATAGCCCCAGCTACTCAGGAAGCTGAGGTAAGAGGATCATTTTTAGCCAGGAGTTTGAAGCCTGCCTGGGTGACACAGCAAGACCTTGAATCATAACCAAACAAAATCCCCATAGGTTCGGGTCTGTTCTGTCCTTCTCCTTTCAGATTGGAAGAAGGATACAACCTCTTTCCCTCTTTTTTTGTTTATTTGAAGAAATTCCTAATTGGCTTGTGTCCACTCAAAAAAATGCCTGGGCTCCTTTAAATATCCCACAATGCACTGGCCATCACAGCTCCCAGTTCCCCAAGAAAGAACCGTAGTCTTGGAAATCCTCTTGCGGCTGATTAGTGCAATAATGCTTAGTCCCTGTTCTTTTGTTTTTCATGCTATCTGCCATCAGCTCAATTTACACCCAGAGCTGTGAACCTAAGCAGAGTACTTAACACAGCATAGTTAAATTACTACTAGTTGAGGGAAGATGCTAAAAGATGAGACTTGAATATATTTTAAGTCTTGATTGGCTTATGTGAAACCTACCATGTCTCCAATACTAGATCAGTGAACCTTCTACGTGTGCATTCCAAGTTATAGAAATGAATTATAGTTATTGAAAAACCCAAGAGTTATGTATACTTTCCTATTCCCTGCTGTTACAATCACCCAACTTTTCCCTATAGTTTTATTTTAACATCACTTTCACGGTATCACTGCTCAAACCGAGTTTGCTACTTTGCTTGAATTAGACATGCTTAGCAACATTTTTTTCGAAACTAACATTGTGCCTCCATGCATTTACATCCGCTTTCTCATCCCACCTTTAGGGAAATAGGCAAACAACTCTATTGTACCAATTTTCAAAAAAACATTTTTTAAAGCAAGCTTTGGCAAATTAGATAATTATTCAGCAAAACAATACGGTGCCCAACATGATGCATTAACAGTTTCTAATGTTATTGAACCAAACGACAAGAGAGGCACTTTGTTCTTACTTACTTGGCAGACAATTATTCTCTGCTCCAGCAATGCTTCATGTGCATACTTCCAAGGAAGACTCATGAATGCAAAGGTTCATTAAGGGAATGAGAGAATCGATTGTAAAATGGAAAAGGCCGGGGAAGGTCATATTTCAAAGAGATGAATATGGTACACTCCATTATGTTGTAATCAGCCCCTCTCTTTCATTCCACAAACTGTAATAGTTTATCCTAATTTTTTAAAAAAGGAAAAACAATTCATACAGCCTTCTGACCACCTCCATCCTAAAGCCAAGGAGGGAATCACACACTCTGCAGGCATTTTCCATTTCCCACAGTCCTTGGAGTCCACTGATGTTACTGACCATTTTTCTCCTTAATAAGAAAAACATTCAAATGCTACTATTATTGCTGCCCTGGCAAACCACACTTAATAGATGGGACTTGCCCTGTACATGACACTTACAACATCAATCAAGACTGAATTTTATTTCAATTTATTATGGTTGCTGTCCAAATGAAAAAATGCTTATATCGTAAAAATGTCTTGCAATATAAATGTGCCAATGATGTAATCACAGATTTCAGGCAAAAAAAAAAAAAAATCCTGATTTGGGTGAAACATTTGCCTATCCTTTCTTTCTTTTAAATTTTTCATTGAAGTTAAACATAACAAAATAATGGGACCATTAAGAGGTGATGTTAGTACAAAGCGGAAGTCACATGTTAAATATTTTATATCTTTATGAGGGAGCTTTATTATATTTTCCTTAAGAAGGGACTTGATATTTCCAAATGATCTGGGATAAATGACTTTAATTTCACTTTCATTGAAGGCTCATCTGCAATTTTTTCCCCTCGAAACGACCATTCATCAGGAGAGCAACACTACCCAGCTTATTAGTCTGGAATTTATCCTTGGCCACAGCTGTTGGCCGATGGAAGCTCCTCTGGGTCTGACTCAGTGCCCACCAGGCTTTTGTCCGCAGCAAAGGAGAGAGACAAGTGTCAAGAGATGCTTTTTACCAGTGGCAGAGAAAATCATATAATATTTGACCTGTCACATGACTGACAGGTGACAGAACCTTTCTATAAACAGCCAGTAGATTTCTCAAAAAGCTGGAAGTTGGAGGTGATCGTGAAGCCTGCCAAATCTGCTTCCTCAATGGTTCTCAAACCATAAACGTGCCTCAGTCTTACTCGGAAGTACTTACCAAAAGTAGGGCCAGCTCCATGCACATGTGCCCTACGCGGTCACACGGGGATCCATGCTTCCAAGACCCCCATGTGTGGTTTAATGGTCTGCTGTTGCCTTGAAAGTTCTAATGATTTTTGAAAGACAGGCTACACATTTGTATTTTACAATAGGTCTTAAAAAATCAAGTTGCTGGACCTCACGGAAGATCTGGGGTAGGGCGTAAGAACTACAGTCTAACAAGATCCCAGATCATGGGACTGCTGCCGGACTGGGGACAACATTGTAAACTGTGTGAGAGACGCTAGAAAGCTGAATCTTGGTTTTCCAGGCCACGTTCAGGCAAGAGGAAGTCATGAAACAATTTTGTCCAGTGAGTTGTAAGTAGGTTACCAAGACAGGCTCTTCCTCCTGCAGTAAAAACACACCCTTCCATAAAGTCTATTCTCTACTCTTCCTGTCTAAGAATTCAGGTTAGTCCTGCTGGAAAAGGCCGTAATGCAACAATGTCAACTAAAACCAAATGCTAAAAAGATTAGAGCAAATGCAAATGGAGCTACCACATTAGGGTTCTGTGAGGCTCATCTATCCACTTCTGGGAGAAAGGAATTTCTAGAAAATATTGCTGATCAGAATGCTGACATGTGGGCACTGTGTCTTCCAAAAATTTTTCTATTTAGAATTATTTTTAAGGCATTGCTGTAATCATGTAATTATATTACATATAAAATTTTATATCTTGACGTAATTATAGTAACACATACTAAAGCTATTGTCTAATTATGCTGATCATTTCAGTGGTAATAACCCTCTGAAATTATCCCCACTTTAGCAAGCAACCTGGGAGTGGGGTGCTGGCAACCAACCTGGGAGTGGGGTGCAAGGGGGAGCAAGGCCCTAATCCAGCAATGGAGCTGCAGAGTTACAGTAATGGCTAAGAGGCCAGTTAGTCAACCAACAGAGTGGGGTCTGAAACCCTGCTCTTGACTCCTAACTCATCCCTCTCTGTGCCA
Organism: Galagoides demidoff; assembly: GCA_963574575.1. Taxonomy (NCBI): domain Eukaryota; kingdom Metazoa; phylum Chordata; class Mammalia; order Primates; family Galagidae; genus Galagoides; species Galagoides demidoff. The sequence continues at coordinate 16,728 of CAUYQV010191944.1, read as the reverse complement.
AAGTGAAAAAGCGTCTACTTTAAGACCATGAAATGCCAAATAAACCATAAAGTCTAAAGTCTTTATTTCCTCCATTTGTCCAATGAAGGAAGTTGAACTAAATTTTTCAAGGTTCATTTTGTTTTCTCTTACTACTAAGAGATGCCAGTGGGAAAATTAAAAAGTTCTATAATGAATAGGTTTTGGATGGCTGAACTCAACTCATTCCTTCCTGGCAATTCACAATGCAAATTAGCAAAGTAAAGGTTCTTAGACATTCTGCAGTTTTGTTAAGTTCTGTTTGAACTAGTATTTGCCAAACTTATGATAAAGCAACTCTTTCTTCAAGAAAAAAAATCATTCACCGCTCTCACAACATGTGCTTTGTGGAAAATATTGCCATATTCTCTGGACAAATGTCCTTCTGGTTCTAATATTTTATTGAGTATAAAAGCAATGGAGGACCCAGAAACAGAATGACAGCTACATAAGGTTATTATCCTATCAAGCATTCATTTTGTACTTAATGATTGAATTAAATGTTTATATAGATTTTTCATAGTTTTCTATCTTTTAGAGGCTTCTATAGTTTGTAGTCATGGCATTTTCAAGGAAGAAACATGGCCACTTCAAAGTGAGGAAATTTTGACTAAAATATTAGGAAGGTATTCAAATCTGAGATCAATTTCCCCTTTTAAAAAAAGCATAATTCAGAAGAAATGTCTTTTGAAAAAGTCACGATCAAGAATCACAGATGCTGTTCAAGATGAATAGCCCTAACTTGAGCTGCAGAAATCACCCGTGAGCGTTTGATATTTATTTTACTATTAGGTTTTTCAGCAAAGTTCATTTTGGTCACATTTAATTGAGTTAAACAGCAATGCCTAAGGTTAGAAATTATGAAATGATAGATACAGACAGCTACCCAAAATGGCAATGCCCTGCTTTAGGAAGGAGGAGAGACAGGACATGATGCTGGCTTTACACGTTTATTTAATTAGCAGCAGTCTAATTTAGACATAAGTGTCAGAGACAGACTTCTAGGATGCCAAATCAGACAGCCTCTGACTTCCAGTTGTTTTCTCTGAGCTAGACTTACTGACAATGGCTTCCCCTTGAGACAAATCAAGATGTATTTTCCTGAACGCCTGACCAGTGGGTGGATGTGAAGGGTTAACTTCAGGGCAAGCTCAACCTATGCATTATTTTTCTAGTTCAGTTTTCCTAACAGCTCCAGTCTTGGTCTGAAACATATACAAAATAAGTTTATTTTTCCACTATGGGCATATATAATGCCCTATTTCAAGTTCAGTCACTCACAGGATACCATCCAGACTATTCTAACAAGCTTTGGAGAAATACAGGGAAGAGGAAGGGTATATGGTGTATCTTGACAGTTCCTTTTTCCTTTCATTGTAGGAAAATACACAAAATTTACTGTTTTAATGATTTTTGCTGGATGGATGCTGTGCAACCATCACCACTATCTCCTGAGCTCCATCATCCCAACTGAAAATCTATACCACCCAAAATAACTCCCCTTTCTCCCATTCCCCACACCCTCTGTAATAACCATGCTTCAACTTTTCATCATTGTAGATTCGACAATTCTAGGTACCTCATATAAGTGGAATCATGCCATATTTTCCCTTTTGTGTCTGGCTTCTTCACATAGCATAACGGCATTAAAGCTCATTTATGCTGGAGCATATATGTCAGAATTTCATTCCCATTTATGACTAAATAATATTCCATTAGATGTAAACTCATTTGTTTCCACCTTTTGGCTACTGTGAACAAAGCCGCTATGAACGTGTGCAGATTTCTATTTGAATCTCCGCTTTCAGTCCTTTTGGGTATATACTTAGTTGGGGAATTGCTGGATCGTGTGAGTGCATTTAAATAATACTTAGATAAATGAGCCTTCTTTCACCTAGAGCAGTGTATGGTCTCTGGCCTCAGAGTATGGTCTCTGGCCTCAGATTCCAGGCTCTCCCCCAGACCTGCTAAAGTAGCAACTCCAGGGGTAGAGCCCCACAGTCTGTGCTTTAACCTGCCCTTCAGGCGATCTAATGCAGAAAACCTTTGAGAACCACTAATCTAGAGCTAAAGATTAATAAAAGCAATCCCAGATCAAACGGGGAGCTGCCTGGAATCTCAATAGATTGACCAAATATATTTTTATCCCACCTATCTAATGAATTAGGTGTGTGATATTAGGCAATCCACAAAATTCTGAGCTTCATTTTCTTCATTGCAATAAATGGAGCTAATACTCACCATTTAAATGGATGATTAAATCAAATAATTCATGTGAAAGCACTTAGCATATCACCTGCTAATCAACAGCCTTACTTTTTTAAATGTCATAAGGCACATTAAGTCCTATAGGATTCATTTTTATCCTATATAACTTAGTAAAGCAAGTGGATAAATTAACTATAACCCTCTGGCTAAAGCAAAGAGTCTTTCCACATAAGTTCTTCAAGTCAATTTAAATGCCATTTCTTTGGAGAAATCTCACTTGACTCTCCTTTCATCCCATATACTTAACTCAATCCTCTGCTATTGCTTGTAGCATATTTTGTTCACACTGGATAATGGTCCCCATTAAGGCAAGTACTATATCTTCCTTAGTTTTGTTTCTCTGATGCCCCAGCATGAAGTTGCTACATTGCGGTTACTCTACAAATATGCTAAATAGCTGAATTCGTTTTATTGGTATACTTTTATCATCGCTAGCCAAAAGTAAACCAGCTAAGCCACAGAACTTTCTGAATCTAAAACAGTGGTTGTTCTGGAGCTTTTGTAGTCACTCAAACTCTAATTGTTCAGAATGTGCAACTGTACTATAGTGCCCCAAACTCCACTAAAGTACACTAAAGATACAACTATTCTTGAACTTTTGCACTCATTGGCTTGCTTGAAAAGCAACTAAAAATTTCAGATTGTATATAAAGGCAGCACACTGTACCCCATGACTGCATTAATGGACACAGCTATGATTTAATAAAAAAAAGAAAGAAAGAAAGAAAAAAGAAAAGCAACTAAAAAAGCTGTAAACACCCTTGGGGAAAATTCATGTGACTGCAGAGACAAAGCTACAATATGCAGTGATTTTTTTTTTTTTAGTATTTTATTTCTTTCTTAAATCATTTGTTCAAGAATATGATATACCTTTCCATTATGTCAATTTTAAATTATTTAATTAAGGCATCACATCTTATTTTATACTGGTAATGAACAATTAGACTTATTGATTTATTTCTTTTTATTAAATCATAACTGTGTACATGAATGCATTTATGGGGTACAATGTGCTAGTTTTATGTGCAATTTGAGTGCTGAGGAGTCACATCTTATTCATGTATGTTCCACAGCACCTTGCAGAGAGTGGGTGATGGTCAAAAAGTGAAAGCTATCGATAATGTCTTCGACATTCAAGTGAATGTTAAATAATTCCTTTTAAATGTTCCTCATATTCTTCTTTTCAGAGGTTTTGTTTACGTAACAAAAGTTGTGCAACCAAATACAAAATGATCCTTCTTAAAATGTCCTCCTAAGGACCACCTCAATGTTTGTCAAGGTCAAGACATCAAATTCGTAATAAACCCTTTCAGTGTCAGAAACAAATTAATTACATCCTGTTGATGAGAAACCTTTGTGAAGCTGTCCATAAGCTGGTGTCCAGTGTCCTATTATTACAGGAGCTCACTCAAAAGATCCTTTGGGCAGATAGGAAAGAGGTTTTAGCTCCTGATACCTCTGCATCACCTTGGTACAAAAAACACATAGAATTCTCTTGAATTAGCTACTCCAAATGTGGTCGCTCAAGATTTGGATAACATCCTGAATAAAAAGCATTTGCCAAGAGATAACGTACAATCTCATATCCCATGGCTGCCCACTGGCAGTCAGGTTGACTGCTTAGTGTCAGCACTCTAACATCTGTCTCTAGTTTATCTTAGATCATCCACTGAATTTAACATGTTTGGGGTGTGCATCTTTTACGTTAATGGCACACATTATAATAAGTACATTTGGGGAAAAAAATACAGAGGTAACACGTGCACTTAGTGCCCTTGCACTAAGAATTCCACCCTATGATAAAATAGTCTTGGGAATTTTCTTCATAAGTCTTCCGCAAAAATCTTAACTTTGAAGTTTTTGACTTCCAGGAGTAAGGGTCACTGACTCCTATGAGAAGGAAACAAATGTTTCCATCATTCTCCCTATAATATGCTCAGAGAAATCCATACAAACCACAAATCTTGCCTGTTGATTGAGGTTGCAAAATTTAATTCAAATTGTTAAGTTGAAAATGCAGTTGTTTTTTCTTAATTAATCTGGCTCTTCATAAGTCCTCTCCATCTGGTTGGTATAAAGAAATAGCTAAGCAGTTTATACCATCAATTACTGTCCCTAATGAGAGATTTAGGGCCCTCAGATAAAAGTGTACCATCTCTCAGACAGCCCTCAGCCTCCCACCTCCAAGACCGTTCTCTCCCTAAAAATATGTCAGGTCCAGCATGGAGGGAAGGCCACCCACATCTGTCTTTTTTCTAAGATGGCACTTGAACTCAAGTGAATTGGAGAAAGGGCTCCCTAGCTATCGCTGGGTGGATGAGTCGGGTTCCTTGAGGACAATGTCCTTCTTTATCTGCCTACTCCTGGCTCTATAACATTGCCTGCTGACATGCAGGGATGGCTTAGCCCACCCTCCGTCTTCCTCACAAGTTCTCCTTCACAGGTCTCACCAGGCTGCTATCAGAGCTGGGCCTAGTTTTCTCAGCATCCCTCGGCTCTCACATGCCAGTGACCTGCTCAGGCAAAGTTTCAGCCACTCTCTCCCACTTGCTTCTATCAGTGCAGCTCCAAGGTCAAGTGTGATTTAAAAGATTGAGCCTGAGAGATGTGTGTCCCCAGATCTTTTACAGATGAAGAAGGTGGAAACTCTATCTTTCAATTCCTTCTGAACTTAGCTACTGTAGAATGTTTAACCACTTTGTTCCCTTGTATCTGTTTCTCAAAGGCCATAAAACAGTCTTTTCTCTAGTATCCCTAGAATCTGTCCCTATCTGCCTGATTTCTCCCACCCTACTATCAGTACCAATATTTTATTTAGCCCTAGAAGGAAATTCTGATAAAATGCAAATGTATATTAAGCATTAACTATATACTTACAGAAATACAGGTGGGTAAGCGACAGGTGATATTTACTGGATGTTTACTATAAGCTGAGAAACGCATATAAAGCACTTAAAATCACGTCTCATAATACAACTACCCTGAAGGGAGCCATTATACTTCCCATTTGGGAGATGGAAAAACTGAAGTGCAAGGATGCAAGTAACCTTCCCAGAGCCATGTTACCCAGTAAGTGGAAACAGACAAGCTTCCAACACAGACAGCTGGGGCTCTAGAACCCAGGCTGTTAACTGGACTCACCACCTACCACTTCTAGCACAAATGACTCAAAGTTTAGCTGGAGGCCATCTAAATGAAAGACGGAAACATATTCAGATAGTGCCTTCAAAGGCAAAACATCACGAGATATCAAAAACTAAAATTTACAGTCCTGATAGCATTACTTTTTATATTCAGGAGCTTCATTTGCTCAAAATCAAATTTTATAAGCTGCATTGAACACAACTTTCCAGACAGATTTAAATGCACTGAGCTTTTCCACATGCATGTCATCCTTGGTGCTATTTTATTCACAAATGTTGCACCACTGTTTACTAGGCTGCTGATGGGTATCTATCCAATAATACCCCTTATCATCTCCATTTTACAGATAATAAAATGGAGGTTTAAGAGGGCCCAGGGTTACACAGTTGGTAAGTAAAGCCCACACTCAAAGCAAATTTGTCTGATTCCAAAGCCCCGTTCACATATCATGCAATACTGCTGAGTCTTTTAGGAAGCACGTGTCCAAACAACTCTATCAAGGAACACACAGGACAGAAACCTCTTTATTTAAGAATCAGTTTAAGGCCAGTTATTTCTTAGAACTCTCCATTGTTCTGTTCATCCCTGCTTCCCTATATTACATGGGGACCCATATTTAAAGATTATAGTCAACTAGAAACACGACTTAGTCATATTCATATTTCTCCATGGTACTAGCAAAGAAATAAGTCCAAATTCTTATTCCCTAGAAATCCTGAGATATGGCAATTGTTAAAGTGGGTCTTGATTTCCTGGAAGTCCCCTCAACAGTAACTAAGAGATAAGTCTTAGGAACTTTAACATCAGCCATGGTTAGAGACTCTGTAAGTTAGAAATGCATGCAGGTTGAGGCTCAGTCCCCAGTGGAAAGAGAGAAGAGAGAGAAGAGGCACTTCAGTTCTCACTGAACCACTGTAGACAGCACTGGCAAGGCTAGTGCCTTTGCAGGACAGGAGCATGGTAAAGAACCTCTGGGAATGAAAGGAGCACATATGTGTCAAGACAAATAGCAGCAAACCATAGTCACATGGGGGTTTCCCTAATTCTTCACTATTTTTATCTGGTAATGAAAAATTGTTATAAATGCAATTATTTCATGTACTACTGCTCACATTATAAAAATTAATGTGTTATAAAACATCCCCATTCATTCTTAAGGTTTTCCTTCATGGCAGCCTAAGAAACTCAAGTTGATTTTTGTTTTGTTTTGTTTTTTACATGCCTACTGTCAGCCTGAAGGTAGCTTTGAATGGTCTGCCAAAATTCTCACTGGCTCCTTTAGCAGAGTGACACTTCTGCTTCCAGAGCCTTTTTATATCTTGGATTGCCTTTTAAAATACAAACAAAAATAGAGACACACACTCTAAAACTTAGAATTTGCAGAAGCCTTCAGAATGTGTGCACACATACACAGACACACTTTAAAAAGAGGACTAAATGCATTTGGAATGGGGGGGAGGGAGAAAGACACTACTCAAATAATAGTAGTAGAAATTAAACACAAATATATCTAAGCAAATGTTATGAAGATTTCAGAAGCACCAAAATTCAGAAAGTCTCATACTTTGTAATTTCATCAACAATCAAAATGTCTTTGGAAATAGTACCATTATGGTTTGCTCCTGCGATTTTCTGAGCTGATTTTCTTCCCTTTAGCAAATATAAGGTCACAAAAATGTAAACACTGCAGTAACTGGAGGTTGAAAAAACATGGTTTTTCCAAAAGTCAAGATTTTCTCTCCTGTTTTGGCTCACTAATGAAAAACACAGATTTGAAGTCATGAGGTTGACTTATTAGAGTGACTGAGTCAAGGAAACACAACTAGCAGAAGAGGTGATAATTATGGTTTGTGGTGATAGCACGCCCATTAGCAGGGAAAGCAAAGGAAGCCAAAACAAAGGAAAAGAGGTGGCGTTCTGGGCCTTTTGATGACCCCACCCAGTGGTGGGTTGGAGTGTGTGCAGTGTCTCCTCACTGAGGACAGCATGGTGCTATGGCTTCTGCCTCAGTAGATCATCTGACTGCTGTTTGCAAAATCCCTAATAACTCTACTAAAGGGCCGAAAACTCACAATATTATTAGAAGGAAAGTAGTCTGATAGTTGCTGTTTCCCAGGTACATAAGATCCAGGCGTGCCAGCTATAAAGTGAGGTAAACTTGCTAACAATACAGGAACATGGGCCTGAGGCAAAGACTCCCTCCACATTTCCGCTACAGCAACCCTATGGGGAGGATTGAACTATATGGTCTAAGAAAAGCAAGAATATGAGCACCTTCTACTTCTTTCTACAAGCCTTCTCTCATGTGTGCCCATAATAGGTGGAACATACACCCACAGATTCAGACCTACCAACTGGTAGCCCTTATTCCATCATTTTAGACACTAAGTTGGTATTATGCTAAAGATATCACAATTCCTAAAAACATTATAAACTTTTATTATCCTCATTTTATAGGTTTTTTTTTAATAAACCATGAGTATTAAGTATCACATTACTAGCATTTTACACAATTTTGGCTGATTATATATGGGACCTTAGCTTTTAGCCACTACACATGGTTGTCAAAGAGTAAAAGCTATAAATGGCTAAGTTCAAGTTCTACCATGAATATGTGTGTAATTTACTTAATCCATGGGCCTCAATGCTTGTAGAGATGCTGTGTGTTTAATATTAAAACATTTGCTTAGCACATCTCCCAAGAACTATATGTGTTTGGTAGTATCATGTAAAGTATACTTGTTATACTTTACATCCTTTAAAACAATTTTGATATCCTGTACAGACCAGTTCATCTTTCAGTTTTAGGATATGTACAAAGGGTTGTATATCTGGCTATTCCAGTACTTCCATGCAGCAAGGATGAGTTTTTTTATCCTCCAAAATGAAGACCCATATTAGTTTAACCACTAACCAACAGTCATGTAATCATAAGAGGACCCAACCTGTGTTATATGTATGTTATGAGCATTCAAGTGGTGATGCTGGACCAGCTAGTCACAGAGCACATATGGACCAAGATCTAGAACACCACCTCAGTCCACTCCCCTGCCTCTCTCAGGCCGTCAGCTTTCTCCTCTTGCATACCTGGAGTGCTAACACCACAATAAACCACGCTGGCAAATCCAGAATCTGCCATCATTGCTGCAAATCAATGGTCCCTTCCCTCTCAAGGGAAGCAGCAGAGGTATGTGAGTAGGTAAAGATCTAAATAAAAAGATAATTTAAGCCTCAAGTGGTCACCATATACAGTCAACCGTAATCCCCAGCATTATTTCTAGCAGTAGCAGTTGGGCAAGTTAGATTATTCCAGAACTTGGCCAACAGATTTTCTTTCATTGCAGTAAAGTGAAAACTCCATTGTTCAGTTACTATTTCTCTTAGTTCAGTATTTACAAGCCATGTGATACATGTTATATACAAGCATTACCATGATATACATTCTCTCATCATAAAATAGTGCTAAGCTTCAAAGAAGGTACAATCAATACCGCAACTCTTAAGGAGCAATGAAACTTAGAGAAGTAAGCCTCCACAGATACATTCATGACGCACTGCTCAGAGTTAATATATGGTAAGACCTGCTATAACAAATTGGCCTCAACCAAAATTTACCTTCCAATAGATTACAGACATAAATCTTTCATTGAGATGATAGCTTCTAAAAAATTATTTTCCATTGTATTCAAAGTATCCTTTTGTCTCTTTCCCCCATGAAAGTTGTCTCCATATATCATCCGTTGTCATACACACTAGTTAACAGAAGTAATGTGACTTGAAATCCTGTGCAGTCCCATTATGCACAGACTATTTTGTAATTGATGGTCCTTACTTATGAAGCCTCAATCTTCAGGCATTCAGAATATACCAATTTTCATGCCTCCACAGCATTAATTCAAAAAAGCAGGAATGGGTAGAGAAGTAGAAGTCTATGGTTCTTATCTGATGAACACTTTTCAAACTATGAATGCCATATTTTATGTAAAACACGAATCTCAAATATGAATCCATAACTATAAAATCAGCCAGTTTGTATGCAAGACTCCCAAAGGTAGATAGAACATTTAAAAACAATTCAAAACTTTTCGTAGGCACATACACTATGGACACTAAAAGCTTAATATAGGGGAGCAGCCTAAAACTAATCTAACAGGCAGAATTTCTCTTTTAAGTAATTACATTTACAGACATCATCAGCCTCTCTAAGTGGATCAAGCTGCTCTAAGAGTTGCAAGTTTCACCTACAGATACTTTTCAAGCAAGGAGTCAGGAAATCATGAGGCCTTTCTCTCCTGCAAAGCCTTCTCTTTGGTTAGGGATTAGATGAGGCCAACTCAGCTGGTAACCATCATGGGTGCACAACAACCAGGAAATGCTCCAAAGGGATGAATCAATCAAACTCTCCAAAGGGTGTAAAGTCTACTCAGACAGTACAAATCTAAGCTGCAAATGAAGAACAATTAAGCCAGGTAGAAGGAAGTGTCAAAACTTGCCTCACAGAAAAGAAAAGCCAGAGGCCAACATCGGGTTTCCCAGTCTTAGCCACAGATAACAGGGAAGACTACAGAGACTACGAGGCATGATCTGACATGGAAAAAAGGCATTATTGGACAGATGGAAATCAGAAGCACCCTAGTCTGTGGGGCCAAGTCCACATCAGTAAAGAGGGTAAAATCATGAAGTCAAGATTACCCTTGAAAATCCTCTAAGTCACCCTATAAAGTACAGTATGACATAAGTAATAGGTGGTGTATAATGCACACAAATATAGAGCCCTGTTTTACAGCACCCCCTTATACACAGGTAGTTCAGATTTCTTGAAACACACATGATGCAATGCACTCTAAAGAATTTTAGATGGACCGTTTTATTTGAAACATCATCTGGCTCCCTAAATGTCCAGTAGAACATTCTACTGCATTGCCAGACCCTAATTCAAAGGAAATTCTTATGTCCCAAGGTCTCCCTCCAATTTATTCCTTAATTTTGTGTCTAACCAATTCTAACCCCAGCTTGGGAATCCTAACATTAGGCCCTATACCGCAAATTAGGATCCTAAAGTTTCTTTCTAGTTCATTCTTAATCAAAATTTAGGTTCAGGTTGGTGTTAGTGATGTAGAGCTATACCACAGTCACGCTAGATGGCACTCACTATAGAACACAACCCTTTGAACACATCTTAAAACAATTTGACTTGGAATTTACTGAGCTTTCCATGAGGATTCGCCATTTGAAATTTAGAACCACAGGTTTTCAAGGTTTGCAGCAACATTAAAGGTCATGTGGTCCAACCTTAATTGACAAGTAAATCCTTGCTAAATAAACAAATAAATGTCCTTGTCAATTTGCTTATTAAATGGTCCGGCAATCTCCATTTGAGCAATTATTTTGCCTAACTGGGAACTACCAAATTCTGAAAGGCATCCCACTCAGGTCTTTGGAGTTCCTTACAACTATCTCCCTTATGCTGCAATCCAATCTCTCTCTCATACTTAATCCTACTTGAACCCTTTGAGGCCTGCGATCAAAGTCCTCTTTTTAAAGGAGTGGAATGACCACACAATCTGCTGGCCCAGTTCAATCCTGGCATATGCTGGTTGTCCCAGTCCAATCATTAATATAATCTTCTTTTCTTCCCCGAGTTTCCCCCACTTGCAAAATAAATTATACAGTAATCCTAATATAACAGGTCTCTATCAGCTGGGCAGACAAGCTGACTTTTTAGCTACAATTGGGGTCCTTCAAATTTTCTTCACCTGCCATAATTGAAGTTCTATCCCCATCTTGTTTCTCCTTTTTTAAATACACAGTAGTTGGTATTCATGAGATTGGTGGAAATGATGTAAGATCTCACATCCCTTATACCCTGTTGCTCTGAATTTGACAGTCACTTCATGTCTTATCTTCTAGTTATAGTTTCTTTCCTGTGAGTAATAGCTTCTATTTCTATGTTTCCAGTGCCCAGCTTTTCAAAATGGGGCTCCCACAAACAGTTGATGAACCTGTTATTGAGCACAAAGACATTAAACAGCACTCAAATTATATAACCACTTGATAACTGTTAAAACATGACTTGAATAACTTTAAAGAGGCTTCATAAAGGAAATTTAAAAAGAAGAAGAAAGAAAACGAAATCGTCTAAGAAGCAGAATGCCATTGGTAATGAAGTTTGAGGAAACCTCACGAAAACATAAAAATCAAGCCAAATTCTACCATCACTATGTCACTGATATTTTATCCCTACAGACCATCCCTGGAGGGGGGAAGTATGCTACATAACTTTGAGAAGTTTGGGACTATTCTGTGCAAAGTTGTACCTTCAGTATTCAACCCTTGTCCTATGTATGGCTTTATAGAAGAATTTGCACACTTTCCTTCCAACTCATCCTTTATTAAATGTATGATGTGTAGATCCTCGATATAATGGCTTTCATGTCCCAATATAAGAAATAACATGGTGTTGCCCTCCCCACTTCCTCTGATGAAAAGTCAACAGTTTCACAGACATTGTCCTTTCTGTACACCCCATATGTGGCATTCACGGGACACTGGCATTAACATTTAATAGAGTCGCTGGGCATAAAGCACTTTTATGGACACCTGCTAGAGAACTTTTATTTTCCTTAAAAGTTTTATTAGAGCTGTTACATTTTTCTGCAGTGTTTTATGTGACTTGCTGTAAATGATTATTGTATTGCACTGAACATAACAAAATCACAGGTGTCAGGCACCAAGAAAGTATGTGACCGGATGCTTGTTACCTACTTAGATGGGAGAAACAAATCTAACAATATATGAACTACCTGGTTTTGATGGCAAGCATAATGAAAATTAACCACGTAAGGTCAAAAATGAGAAATCTGATAGATATGTAGATATAAATGAAGCGATAAAACCCTAGCAAGTTACACAAAACTCATTGATTTTTCTCCCTCTGATTACTATTTCAGTGATCAGAGTGTATTAGGTACTTGTTTGCTTGCGATGTGTTATATTAATGCTCTGTATCTGACACCCAATTTGGAAATCAATGCTTATTTCATCATTTTTCTCTGAGGGGTTCTATTATTTACAATTGATTTAACAGGAATGAAAGGCTTACCATTAACAAGACCCAGCTGCTGACACTTCACAGATGAATTATTGAACTTCAAAAAGTGAATTAACTTAACCATCGCCAAGACTGATGGTTTGATGATTTTTTTGCACCAAGTCTAATGTATTTATAATTAGAATGTCAAAACAATAGTATTCCTGCTTTGCTCTCTTTCTTGAGTCCTTCACCTTACAGTATTTAAAAGTTTGCTTGCTTCGTAGCCCACCACTGCTTGGAGTTTAAAAGTGTTGTTTAAGGGCATAAACAGAAATGCATGCATATTATATCTGTTGAAAGTCTGGCTTTCAACATGTCCAAGTAAATGTGATTCTTTCACCCCTGAATATCAAAGGACTACAGGCATATAAAAGGATTTAATTAGAGGTCACTATGATTCTAAAATGAAACTTGCTTTTGGAAAAATATCAGTTAAAATGACTTCAGTTGGAACTTTAAAATCCAGATTTAATTGACTGGCTTAAATAAAAGGGACTTTAAAACCTTAGTTTTGATTTAAATCTGGAGCTAGCTTGTAGGACTGGTTAATTTCATGGTTCCATAATGATGAGGACTAGGGTTCATATTCTTTCCACTCTACGTCTTCAGCTTTACCTCTGTGGTGCTATATGCAATTCAAAGCATTATGTCCTTCCTCAGTATCATTAGAGAAATACCTATCCTCATATTCTTGTAATATATAAAAAACACTTTATCATCACCACCAATGGAGACTTTCCCTAAATCTACCTAGTCAGAAGTCTATCATCTACATATTTCTCCACCAATCATTGGCCAGGACAATAGAATGTCCACAGCTAAGCACATATCTATGGGTGAGAGTAGAGTTCCTGAACCAATGGGTGTTCTGCCAACAGAGGCCAAGGAAAGTGTCTGTTTTGATCAGGTAACAAGTGAGGACTTACACAGTCTTGAAGGTGTTGGCCCAGTGGAACTTTGGAAGACATAAGCAATTCTGTTCTTCTCTAATAAATAAGCCATAATCTATTACCTCTGGCTTAAAGTTGAGCCAAGAAAAGAAAATGATGAAGTTGAAATAAATATGGTTATGTTTCCATAGATTACAATAAAATTAAATACAGTCATCCCTTGGTATCCATGGAGGACTGGTTCCAGAACTTTCTGCTGACACTCGAGTGCCTGATATAAAATGGTGTAGTATTTGCAATAACATATGCACATCCTCCCCTCTACTTGGTCTCCAGATTGCTCATAAAAACTAATACAATGTCAAGGCTATGCAAATAGTTGTTTTACTATATTGTTTAGGGAATAGGGATGAGAAAACTCTGTACATTTTTAGTACAGATAGTTTTTAAACAAAATTTTCGAATAGCAGTTGGTTGAATCCACTAATGTGAACCTATGGATACAGAAGACCAACTGTAATCAGTTATGTTTATTTACTGTAATTCAACTCTTGGCTATTTCTTCTGCTTCTTCCCTTCATATATCTTCTTTAAAAATTATATTGTTATTGAATTTCCAGTTTTGAATGTTATTTACTAAGCTCCTAACTATTCCCTGCCAGTCTACCGATCATCCCCCATAGATGATTATTCTCCAAATATAATTCACTATTTGAAAATTTTTCATCTGTTCAATATTCAATTTCATTATGACAATATTTATATAATCTACAGTTAAGTCAGGTGGCACATGATTACATATCTTTTTCATAAAACTTTGTTTTCCCTAGAATCAAATGTTGAGCCAGGATTTTGGTCTAGTTTTAATTTTATTATTAATTCATCCATAAACTCTGAAGTGTAACTATCCTCAATTCAAAGACAAGATCAATGTCATCATCTTCAGCAGTCATCACTCCTGAGACTGTATTCTCCTCCACTTGCTACCCTGCCATGGCCATCACTGTGCTCTCCCCCTGACTTTCTTGGGTAGGAGTCCCCATTTTCCTCAGAATTTTGAAGGCATTTCTCCATTGTATTTTGGATTTCAGTTTTGCTTTTAAAAAGATTACTGCCATTATGGCTCTTGAACATTTGCATGTAATCTGCTTTCGTTCTTCAAGAAAATGTTCAGGATTTTTTGTGCATCCTCAGAGTCTTGAAATGCTAATGTATTGTGTATGCAAATTAATTCATTTTGCTAGTTACTAAATGAGTTCACTCAATCTGTGAATTCTTGTCCACTCTTTAAAAAGTTCTGAATTAGTTCTATTTACTGGATGTTGGGCTTTCTGGGCTAATTGCCTCATTTAGCAGTTATCAAAAATTTCAGTCGGTCTATCTTTACCTGCTTAAAAATAAGAAGCTTTGGTTTATGAGGGTTATGTCTTTTGGATATAGGTCATATTGATATTAAATATATTTAATCTTTCCAATTTTAATCTAAAATAAATTCACTATGTTAACCTGTTTATTTTTAAAAAGCTGTATTTCCTAAAACAGTAAGATTAATGAGAAGAATGGCATTCTACATTTTTGAAAATCTTTAGTGTCTAGTTTAACAGATGCAACTTGGATTCTAATATCTGCTTCTGCATTCAAATTGTGAGGGTATGTTACCACTGGAGTCTATGAAGAAATTCATATTTGCACAGATAAGTAAGTGGGACCTTATGAAGCCCCTTCTAGAACATGAGAGACCCTCATGGGTCCTCACACCAACACTGAGAACCAGGGGTCTATTTTTCCAATATCTTTCTCCTATTTTCTATCTCTTTACCTATTTGTTCTACTCAATATGCATCTTTGATTATTCCCATAACTTCTATTTGAATATTTCTCTACTTTGAAATTTTTATGTTTATATCTTCTTATTCTTATTTCACAGAGGCATTTTCTCCTCTAAGAATATTAGTTATATACTGGGTTTGCCCTCTGTCCCCCTGAAGTTTTCCTTTTCTCCCTCTATGCATTATTGTCATTTTTTCCAAAAATTTTTTTCTAATTATTTTCGTTTGCTCACTCTTTGTTCTCTGTCTCTTATATTACAGATGTTCCTTAAACATCTGATGCTAAAGATGCCTGTTATTTTTTGGATAAGAAAAAACAAAAAACAATGGAGTTAGTCTTTGGGGTGGCATGACAGCTCTGGTTGAAAATAACTAAAAATTCTAAAGTGCTTTTGAAAATTAAGTACACAGTTATGATCTAATAAAAAAGAAAGAAAATTAAGCATCATTGAACTGGCAAGAATGCAAGAAGTACTAAAAGCAAAAAGATCTCTAAAGCAGGAACACGGAACTCAGGGCCTTTCGTGAATCACGTGCTCTCGAGCATCAATTTTTATGGCTCTGTAGTAACAGAAGGCATAACCACAAGGCTCAAGAACTTTGTAACATGAGATTCCAATAGGTCAAAAATCCTTGAATAAATAAATCATACACCAAAAATCTATATCCTTACGGTAACCGCAAACTAAAACCAGAACCCACTTATCTTGAATCTTTGTGAAATGTGAAAGAAAAATTTCTCCACTGAGAATTGGCAAATTCTAGCAGGACTTCATCCAGGTTTATATCATAAATTAACTCCTGCCAAAGTGATCCTATACTTCTCAAGTCATCATCTTTAATCATCAGAGAAATGAAAATCAAATCCACTTTGAGATATCATTTAATTCCCGTAAGAGTGGCTCACATAACAAAATCCCAAAACTACAGATGTTGATGTAGTAGATGTGGAGAAAAGGGAACACTTTTGCACTGCTGGTGGGAGTGCAAGCTAATATGTCCCTTTTGGAAAGAAGTTTGGAAAATACTCAACGACCTAAAAGTAGACCTGCCATTCTATCCTGCAATTCCTCTACTAGGTGCATATCCAAAAGACCAAAAATCACTTTATAACAAAGATATTTGCACCAGATTGTTCATTGCAGCTCAATTCATAATAGCCAAGTCATGGAAGAAGTCCAAGTGTCCATCAGCCCACAAATGGATTAATAAATTGTGGTATATGTATACCATGAAATATTATGCAGCCTTAAAAAAGATAGAGACATTACCTCTTTTACATTTACATGGATGGAGCTGGGACATATCCTACTTAGTAAAGTATCTCAAGAATGGAAGAAAAACTATCCAATGTACTCAGTACTATTATGAAACCAATTTATAATCACTCACACTTTCATATGAAGAATAAATCACAACTATGGTCCAAGATGAAGGAGGAAGGAGGGGGTATGGAAAGGGAGGGGAGAGGTCAGATCGAGGGAGG
>CAUYQV010191941.1:0-15940 GCA_963574575.1 Galagoides demidoff | reverse complement strand
TCCAAACTCCACCTCAAGGAGACTCTACCTTCCTTTTCCCTTATTTCATCTCCAAGGGTACAAGTGAATCTTTCTAAGAGTAGAATATGAACGTTTTAACACAGTAACTAAGAAAATGACATGAAGGCTATGTTAACCAGTTTGATGGAAGTGTTTCGGATTGTGTGTGAAAACACCACACTGTACCCCAGAAGTGCATTAATGTACATAGTTACCATTCAATAATAATAATAATAATAATAATAAAAAGAAGTAACAAGGTTGACACGTGACGCTGTCCTTTACTGCTGCTATGAGTGTAATTTGGGAAAAATGTTTGTAAATCTGTTAAAACTAAACATCTACTAAAACTGAACATATACAGGTGTCCCCAAAGTTACTAAAGTCACTTAAATAGGAAAATCGGAAGTTGCAGCTAAATGCACCTTTATTTACAAAATATCCATTACGAAATTTTTAAAAATATTAAAAAAATATTCTCTACATGTACATCTTTGTAAAATTTTGTTATGAGTATTTTGTAAATAAAGGTATATTTAGCTACAATTTCCCATTTTCCCTAGATATGGTGCCCCTAGGGGTGACTTTTGGGACATTATATATGTGTGTGTGTGTGTGTGTAATCCGACATCAGTATTTATGTCTGTTCACTGAAGGCAGGAAGAATAAGATTGCTCATAAGCAGTATGATTTATTTACTCCTCCAATATCCACTGGACTACACTTCCTCCAGGACAGCTTTTCTGATATGCCACACCACACTCACCCACATGCCAGCTGGCTTTATTATCTCTAGTATATCCTTCCATATTTAATATGCTTTACCGAAATTGCTTGTTGAATTGTGGTTTCATTCCTACTCTCTAGCTCTGTTTTTGGTGCCAAAATGAGAGGACTAAAAAAAATTATATTGGGTGCCACCTATGGCTCAGTGAGTAGGGCTCTAGCCCCATATACCAAGGCTGGTGGGTTCAAACCTGGTCCCCACCAAACTGCAACAAAAAATAGCCGGACATTGTGGTGGGCACCTGTAGTCCCAGCTACTCAGGAGGCTGAGGTAAGACAATCACCTAAACCCAGGAGTTGGTGGTTGCTATGAGCTGTGTGATGCCATGGCACTCTACTGAGGGCAATAAAGTGAGACTCTGTCTCTAAAAAAAAAAAAAAAAAAAATATATATATATATATATATATATATAATTTTAAATGCTTTGCTATTGACTAAAAGGATTTTAGTATTCTGGAATCAAAAATACTTATGTAGATCTCAGCAAGTTTGTTTTCAGACAATTTAACATTAACATAATGATGGCCTGTTCATCTTTTAATTGCTCTTTCATGGATATAACATTCAAACTTGACATTAAATATTTGAGCCTTTGAAAAAAGCATTTTGATTCCCATGTTATTAACGTCTTGTATCTCAAGATTTTTTTATTTTCAAATTTATCTTTTCTAAAACATAATTATGTTATATAAATAAAAACATGCACTTATTGCCACACTATAAAATCCTAATATAAGCCACTTGTCCAACAGAAAAAAACAACAAAATTATTTTTCCAATATACTATGTTACTTAAATATTTATGAAGAATTTTTATAACATATCTTTCACATCCCTTTCTTATATTGAAATACATAGTTACACTTAAAGAAATAGGTAGTATATCCTTAGAAAATTGTCAGTAAAAGAATCACTCAAGAAGTTCATTTTTACTGTGTTTATTGATTTTATTTTAGAGAAAATATAAGAGGTGAAATGTAGGGTGTTGTGCTTTGTAATGTAGCGAAGATAAAGATAAAATCATAAAAGAGAATGTTTCAGTTGGCTTTTGAAGATAGCACTGGGAGGCGCATGGGGTGGTTTCCGATACATTCTCCATCCTAAACATTTTATATCACTTTTGGTATATTTTTCTTTTATGCTTTTAATTCAGTTCATTTGTACATTAGCAAACACACAGTAAAATGTTACAATTAAAAATGTAGACATAAAGGAACATGTAAATAATTGGAAATATTTTCATTTTATTAGAATGTACATTATTTTTGGAAAAATTCCACTCAAGAATCCAAAATTGATGTACTATGTGATAGAATATATAACAAAAGGCTAGTTAGTGGGTTAACAAAGTGACTTTCCCAAAGGAACTTCAATGTATGTACTGCCTTTTCACTGTGGTCAAAAATCACAAATTAAAGTAAGAAGTAGTTTGAAATTTCCACCCCCACAGCATGGTACTAAGAGTAATGAGTGAATCTTAACAATGTGGGGTCTACCCCTCTCCTCATTTATCCAGCATGGCCTCAGCACCCTCAATCAGGTAACTAGCCAATAAAGCATTTTGCTCTCAGGGAGAATGTGAGAAACTCAAACTATCCCATTACTGTAGTGTTCAGTAGTTTCTACCACTAGTAGAAAAGGGCATTATAAGAAGTACTATTTTAAACCACCTGAAAGAGCAGCTCCCCAGCAAGGCATATCATCTATGATGTGTGGAAGTAAGGGGGAGTAGGAAAGAGGAGTTCATTGAATTTGCTCCCACTTTCCCTAGCTTCTGGAGAAATGGAACCAGTTATTTCCATTTACACAAACTAATAATAATTTTATTGCAATAGCATAGAAATTACTTAAGTCATATAAAACATACCATACATTAGATCTATATTTTGAATATGGAGATTAAGATTCCTGGAAAATTCCATTTTTTTAAAAAATTATATATGCAGATTACTTGTGATCATTAAGTAAACTAGTAGAGAGTTTACTGGACCCCACGATCAGGGAGAGACAAAGCACATCTTACATGAACTTTTTAGTCTCAACTATGTGAGGTTCTTCTCTAACTCCATGGGAAAGAATTCTGACTTTACTAGGTAATGGAGGTAGAATGTGAATTAAAATTAAATAAAAAGTCACTCACTAAAGTGGGCAATGAAGAGAAAAAAAAAATCTAGAAAATAACTTGTGAAGTAGATTTGGAAAAAGTTTTGAGGAGTCTCTTACACTTCACTTTGTTATTTGCGTTTTAAAAAAATTTGGAAACTAACATTTTTAATCAAGGGAATGACATCACGTTTGTGTGTTAGAAAGAGAAGCCCAATGGCAGTGGAAGATAGTAGCAGATGCTATCAGTGTCTTGTTTGTATGCCCTTTATGCTCACCACTTCAGTGTGTGTCAAGGGTCTCCTTCTGGAAGAACCAGCAACACTCCATCTGAAGGCTTTGTCTTGTCTCAGCCCACGCATGGGGAAGGCTCAAAGCACCAGGGAGTTAATGTTGTTAGAGACAGTCCTCAGCCAATAACAGTGGGAAGCAGCCTCCTTTATCCTTGAGTTGACAGCTATAGAGCCTAGTGCCCAGAACTGTTTGAGCCCAAGATAACCTCATAATTTAGCTGATTGGTAACAAATTCTTTACTGATTCATTTTTTTTTCTTTGTCTCACTTCCTCTATTAAAGTTTCTAGATTCTGGGATCATTTCCCACAGAAACCACTTTCACTCAAATTCTAGCCTCAGAATTGCTGAGGGAACCCAAAATTAGAAAATTGGAAGTGACAGTAGTTTTAGGAAACAGACTGGAAGAATGGTTCTGAAATTGGATCAATTGCTGGTCAGATAGTAACAAGGGCCATATTTCTAGTACTAAGGAGAGTAGAGATAATGTTTGGAGTGCTTTAGCTTCATAATACAGAGATTCTTATATGTGGAGATTTGGGAAGTTACAAGGCAAACGGTATGTTGTTGGTTACATAATAGCTCTAGTACTTGAGCTTGAAAAATATGAAGACAATGGTAATTATACATCTCATGAAATTGGTTGACTATTGTTACATGCCTTAAATGGAGTGAAGTAAGAAAATAAGCTAGGTACTCTGCTAAACACCCTATAGTTCACAGGATAGCATCTCACAGCAAATAATTATCTAGTGCAAAATGGCAATATTTCAAGGTTGAGAAACCCTGCTTTAAAATGACCTTTGTCTGCAGCTGGGAGACAGTGATCTTGCCTATAGCAAACACCTGCATTTATCTATCAGCGCCTTGGGTATGAGTCATGTTTTCTAGGTTGGCATTTGGGGTGTGATAATTCCTTTGCGTGGTGCTATTGTAATCAGAATTTTTCTGTGAGTCCTTGATATTGAGGTTTGAAGAATGAAACCAGGAACCACTTCAGTAAGCAAGTAATTGAAAGGACAGAGTTTATTAAAAGATTAAAGGGATAAAAAGGAGAGAAAGTCAGAGCCTTGGGCTAGCTGAAGGGGCAAACCCAGCTGGGAATCCGTTTGGGCCTGCTGCCTAGGGGGTTATATACTCCTTTTCCTGTCCTCTGGCAGTGTATTTGGGGAGGTGTATGTCCAGATGTGTCACAATTGGCCAGAAGCCTACAGGCAGAAAACAATCCTAAAGTTAGCAAAGGAATGAGGTCCTTGAAGTTCTTGCCTCAGGCAAGACATTAAGGCGTGTGCTCCCCACTCCAAGAGGAACCCCCCAGAACTGATCGTGCTGCTTTTTTTTTTCCATCTTTTTGAAGCACAGATAAATGTGGCCTGGAAAAGGCCTATTTGTTCCTAGAGATGGGGGTCTGTGATGAGACTGATTTCTGAGCTCACCCACGACTAGAAAATAGGGTTCCCTGTCCAGCCCTGAGCAGTATCAGTAAGAGATAGGAAAAGGGAATCCTTGCATGATATTGGTGGGCATACAAATTGGTACACTCATTATGAATATTAGTATGGAAGGTTGCTCAGAAACTTAAAAATTGAACAACTGTATGATCCAACAACCCCAATTCTGGTAATATACTGAAGGAAATCGGAATATTTTATTCCAAAATATATTTCATCAACATATTTTGAAGTGGCTTCCATAGGTCAAGGAGACAAAAGTAGCCCTTCAAAGCTACTTTTGGTAGAGGAGATTTGTATCCACAGAGAATTTGCATTGATACCACTAGACTTTCTCTGAGTTTCTCTCTTGTCCTGATCTATGAAAGATAAAAACTGAGAGTCGGACAACATTAAAGGTCTGAAAAGAAACACTATCTATTCTCTCTGAGAGCTGCTATGGGTGAGAGGTTTCATCTGCATTGCAAGACCATCTTTACTAGCCAAGTCTCTTCCTTTCTCCTTCACCTAACCTGTCTTGCCACTAAAACCTATTTTGGTTTGATCCAAGCCCCTAATCTTTTCTCTCTTCCTTCCTTCCTTCCTTCCTTCCTTCCTTCCTTCCTCCCTCCCTCTCTTCTTCCCCCCTCCCTTCCTCCCCTCCCTTCTTCCCCCCTCCCTTCCTCCCCTCCCTTCCTCTCTCCCTCCCTTCTTCCCCCCTCTCTTCCTCCCCTCCCTTCTTCCCTCCTTCCCTTCCTTCCTTCCATCAGTTACTGGACAAAGAGGGTCTGGTCACCTGTCACTGTCAGCCAACATGTAGAGACAGAGATAGGTCCATCAAACCTTGTCAGAAGGCCAGGATTTGGGAGAATAGTGAGAGTGGCTTCTCAAGACTATTCTGTTCTTCCATTTCCAACATTACAGTTTTATATATCTAAATTCAAAGTGAAGACCATGTTAACTCTTATTTTAAACGATGATTCGCAGAACTCATGACTTATAAACAGTTAACAACATTTTAATTTAAATGTCAATCTCTTAAATCAATCCACCGAAACTACTCAAGATAGGCAACTTCAGGGTAGGAGTTAAATTTATAAAATAGTAAGACTGGGAGATGGGGTCAAGGTCAGGCAGGCCCAAAACAACTGGACCAGCTGTGTCATGTCTGCCCTAGCCTGACAGACTCTATCTTATTCTCATTATATGTGCTTTCATTTTTCATTTTTATTATTACATTTTATGTCTATGAAATAGATTTTAAATGGAAATAATGATTATGATTTATTGTATTTATCTTGGGATTTTACTTATTTGCATAAGGGATGGGTTTAAAGTTATATTGGGAACAACATGTAGCATAGTTAAAAGGTAATAAGGGGCATATTAAATATGATAACAAATAAAGATGTCTGAGAATAATATATTTTTTATCTTAATAACTGAAGTTTTAATTTTCGTCTCTGCACAGTTCTATAGTCTATTGGTCTAGCTTGAGTTTGTTGGGTATTTTTAGGGGGACAAGGCCAGAAGTGGGAATGATGTAATTCAGACAATTTGACTGTTGTAGAGGTTATTAGTAGTATGTCTCAGAGGCCAGCTTACTTTTTTTTTTGAGTTTGTCAGGTCTCTCTCTCTCTTGAGGATAACCTGGTTGAGAGGTTAAGGACAGAAAATGAGAGATTATTCTGAGATGTGAACAAAAGGAATCGGAATCCAGGTTCTGTGTGGACAAGGGGGCTTTTATTCCACTCAGGTGCGAGAGAGCTGAGTTCCAAAAGGAAGTCAGCACGTGGGTTAAGGTGGATGGGAACATAAAAGTTCGGAGGGGTAGGCATTGGTACATTCATTCCTTCCCGGGCAGGCATTCATGCACTCATTCATTCCTGGATGGGACGTTTTGTTTGCGTGGGTCCTTACATTTGGCCCTATCACTGGTTACTGGCTGAAATGTATGTAGGTTTTAGGAAGTACAGCAAAGGGTTATTTTTTAAAGTAATTTAGAGTGTGGCATTGTGTAGTTTGAGAGGTAGCCAGGCTCTTCATGACAGAGATTAAAGGTCATCTTCTGGAGGCCTTGAAGAAGTCATCTTGGGTAGAGATGACTGAGTAAGCCAGCTGAGTAAATTCTTTGGTTTGGGTGGATTGGTTACTGGAATGTAGGATCTGGGAGATATAACTTAAAAATTATTTAGGTAAAGAAGTATACAGGGGCGGTGCCTGTGGCTCAAAGGAGGAGGGCGCCAGCACCATATACTGGAGGTGGTGGGTTCAAACCTGGCCAGGCCAAAAACTGCAAAAAAAAAAACAAAAACAGAAGTAAACAGAGCTTTTAATTTGGCATTTTTAAATTGACAGGGACAGAGTCAGGGTTGTGTCTAGGGTAAAAGAATGAAACTAGTAGTTATTTATAAATATTTATAAGTTGGGTTAAGATTTATATGATGAGAACATTAGTATTTTTATTTATAGTTTTAGCATAGTTTTAAAGATAATATTTAGTTTTAAGAGTTTTTATTGAATTGATCTGAAGTTCTGAGCAATTTAAATGAATATTTCTGAAAATTAGATGAACGTGGGGCTATTTGTCAGGCTGTGTTGTAGCTGCACCACTGACTGGGAAATTTTTATTTAGTTTTAAATGTCTTTTGAGGTATTTATATAGACACAGTAGGTAGTGTTTAATATTATACAGATTTCTTTTAGTGTTGTCAGGCAGTTTTTGTTGAGGTTTAAGGTTTTTGTATTTTTTTTTAAACCAGTTTTGGAAACAGAGACAAAATTTTAATCACTTTTTTTGGCATATAATCTGTAGATTGGGACAAGTATTTTTAGCAAGTTTTTGTGATGTTATTTCTGGGGCAGTCATTTTAAAATATGTCAGAGACATGTATTTTGAGGTAAATATTTTTAACTTTTTTTCCAAGTGTTTATTTGGAAATTAAAAGATTTTACATATTAAAACCTAGTATGTTATTTTAGGGTTAAAAAGCAGGAAGAAAAAATAAATCAAAGTAAATCTGACTATTGTATATAATTTTATATTTTTTGGCCAGTCTTTTTAACAGATTAGTTCAGTTAAATAGCTATTTTATTTTATGAGCTGGCAGTGTAGACAAGGCTGAAATTTAATATAGGTGGGTCATAGTTTTTTATTTTTTGAATTGCATATTTTTAAAATTTCTATTTTACTATAATTATAGTAGAATTAATTTAATTGTTAAACTGTATTTTTATTATATTGGATCTGATTGTTTATATAAAGTGTAGTAAGAATAATTATTAGTTATCTAGGCTTTGTTTTTTTAAATTGGCTTTGTTGGAACCTTTTATAAGGAATCTCAGATTAAACTTGAAAGTCTTTTATGAGTCTAGGTTTTATTTGTCCCATTAGATATCTGTATTTATTGGATAAATTCCTCTTCTCTCGAGATCTTAGAGTAAATCTTAACTGATTCCTGCAGCTGTTAGAAAGTGACTTTTTTATTCATTGTAGATCAGGAAATGTTAATGATGAAGTATTTGACCAGTGTTTTTAAGGGGCTTTTTATTGGTTTTATAAAGTCAACTCTAATTTTTTTAATATAGTCTCGATATTTCTGAAAATGTCATTTTAGATAAATTCTTGGTAAAATAACCAGTATTTTTTATTGTGTCTAATAAAAGAAAATAGATTCTCATTGACTTTATGTAAATAATTATATTATTAGAAATTAATAATATTTATAAATGGTTTTTGAATTCCAGAGAAATCAAGGAGAAAAGAGATTAAATATTTTAAATTTTATTTATAAGTATACATATTGTTGAATGTTATACATAGTTTAAAACCTGGGATTACTTATACAAGTTCCAACAAAACCAATTTAACTAAAAAGGCTAGATGGCTAGTAATTATTCTTATTGCACTTTATGCAAATAATCACACCCAGTATACTGAAAGTACAGTTTATTTTAACAATTAGATTAATTCTGCTATAATTTGTTTTTGTAAAATGAAAAATTAAAAAGAGAAAAATATCATTCAAAAAATAAGAAACCAGAGCCCACCAGTATTAAATTCCAGCCTTGTCTGTAATGTCATTTCATAAAATGAGACACAGCTGTTTAACTAAACTGATCTGTTCGTAAGACTAAGAGATTGGCCAAAAAATGCAGAATTATATACAGTAGTTTTTTTCTTCCTGCTTCTTAGCCCTGAGATAACATATTAAGTTTTAATGTATAAAATCTTTTAACTTCAGGCCAGGCTCCATGGCTTACGTCTGTAATCCTAGCACTCTGGGAGGCTGATGCTGGTGGACTGTGTGAGCTCAGGAGTTCAAGACCAGCCTGAGCTAGAGTGAGACCCCATCTCTAAAAATAGCCAGGTGTTGTGGCAGGTGCCTGTAGTTCTGGCTACTCTGGAGGCTGAGGAAAGAAAATCATTTGAACCTAAGAGTTTGAGGTTGCTGTGAGCTATGACACCATGGCACTCTACTCAGGGTGACAAAGTTAGACTCTGTCTCAAAAAAAGAAAAGAAAAAAACAACTTTTAATTTCAAAGGAGACACTAAAAAAAAAAAGTTAAAAATATTAACCCCAATGTACATGTCTCTAACATATTTTAAAATGACTTCTCCAGAAACAATATTACAAAAGTTTACTGAAATATTTATCCCAATCTATAGACTGTATGCCAAAGTGGTGTCATTAGAGATTTGTCTCTAAGACTAATAGGAAAGAACCTAGAAAAGCCTAAAGGCTCACAAAGATTGCCCTGTTAGCTACACTGGGAAAAATCTGTACAATATTAAACACTATCTACTGTGTCTATATAGATACCTCAAAAAAATTAAAACGTGAATAAAAAATTTTACAGTAAATGGCTACAACAGGGCCTCACAAGTGGCCCCACACCTAGCTAATTTTCAAAAATTTTCACGTAAGTTGACCTGAACTTCATATCAGTTCTATAGGGACTCTTAAAACTATTATCTTAAAAACTGTGCTAATACTAATAAAAATACTAATGTTTTCATCATACAAATTTTAACCTCAAATCCCAGAACTTATAGATATTTGTAAGTGACTACTAAATAATTTCATTCTCTTACCCAAGACACAACCTCGACCTCAACCCTGCCAGTGTAAAAAAGCCAGATTAAATGTCTGTTTACTTCTTTATCCTGGAGTAGTTTTTGAGATGTATCTTCCAGATCCTACAGTCCAGTAACCAACCCACTCAAATCAAAAACTTACTCAACCGGCCTTAGACTCTCTACCCAAGATGGCTTCTTTACTTTTTCAAGGCCTCCACCAGAAGACTTTTCATCTCTGTCATGGCAAGCCCAGCCACCACGTGAATTACACTATGCCATGCTAAATTACTAAAAAAATGGCTCCTTACCCTACTTCCTAAAACCTATGCACATTCCAGCCAGTAACCCGGTTATCCTCAAGACTTAGAGAAAAAGACCTGACAAACTCAAAAAAAAAAAAAAAGTAAACTGGCCTCTGAGACATCCTACTTACAACCCCTACAATGGTCAAATTGTCTGGAATACATCCTTCCCCCCGAGAAAAACCAATGAATTCAAGCTAGACCCATAGCGTACAAAACTGTGCAGAGGCAAGGGTTAAAAACTTCAGCGTTAAGATAAAAGATATATTATTCTCAGACATCTTTATTTATTGTATTTAATATTCACATTATCTTTTATTAACTGTATTACATATTATTCCCACTATAACTTTAAACCTATCCCTTGCCCAAATAAGTTCAATCCCAAGACAAATACAATAAATCATAGTCATTATTTCCATTTAAATCTATTTCATAGATATGAATTGTAATAATCAGACTGGGGAAAAAACCTGCATATAGTGAGAATAAGATGGAGTCTGTCAAGCTAAGGCAGACGTGACACAGCTGATCTGGTCTGTTTACCTGTTTACGTCCTGCCTGACCTTCACTCCCTGTCTCCCATTCTTAACTGTTTTATAAATTTACCTCCCACCCTAAAGATGCCTATCTTGAGTAGTTTTGGTGGATTGATTTAGGAGATTAAGTTTTAAATTAAAATGTTGTTAATTATTTGAGTCATTAGTTCTGCTGATTATTGTTTAAGATAAGGATTAACATAGTCTTCACTTTGAATTTAAATATATACAACTGTAATGTTGGAAATGGAAGGTAGAACAGTCTTGAGAGGCTACTCTCACTGTTCTCCCGAATCCCGGCCTTCTGACAAGTAAAGTTTGGTGGACCTATCCCATATCTATATATTAACTGACAGTGATAGGCGGCCAGACCCTCTTCATCTGTTGTGTTATATTATAACATAATTTGCAGAAAATTAACCACCATTTCACATTTGACAGTATTTTTATATAATTTTATTATATTGAATAAGTCTAATATGTCTTTTTTAGACTTAAATGGTTTTAATTTTTTTATTTATTGTTTTTGAGACAGAGTCTCAATAAATCACCCTAGGTAAAGTACCGTGACGTCACAGTGCACAGCAACCTCAAACTCTTGGGCTTAAGTGATTCTCTTGCCTCAGCCTCCCAAGTAGCTGGGACTACAGGTGCCTACCACAATGCCTGGCTATTTTTTGTTGTAATTGTCATTGTTGTTTAGCAGGCCTGGGCCAGGTTCAAACCCACCAGCCCTAGTGTATATGGCCAGTGCCCTAACCATGGAGCTATGGGTGCTGAGCCAGTTTTAATATTTTAAAAGACTGAATTTAGAGTTTTTATTTTGGAAGGTTTATCAAATATTAAAGGCTTAAAACATTTGTTTAAATAGGATTACAGGCCAGAAGATTTTAAAAGCAATATATAGTTCACTGGATCACGTGTAAATTTTTACATGAGTTTTATTTAACTGGTACAGACAATTTATAAATATGTTAAATCTTCTGGTTTGCTCTGCCTTTTCTTAAATAGCCAGTCATTCTATTTTAGGACAAAATTTATCACACATGATCTTTTTTTTATACAATGTTACTTTTTTCTGTTTAATTTTTTTCATTTCTAAAAAACCACTTTTTATAAAATAGGATCACAGTTTATTATAAAAACTAATCATTTACTTAGTTAAACTGATAATTAGAAGATTTTTAAAAGGCATGAATCTTAGTTTTGACAGAGAAAAGACTCAGTTTCTTAATCTAAACAGCCAAGGTATTGTATCTTACAAATAAGTCAGACATTTTATAAAACGTAATATGACTTTAAGTTTTTAAGTTACTGACAATTCTGAAACCATAACAGGCACCATCCCTGATGTCTTTCCTGATCTTCTTAAGTCTTAGGTAGCCACATGGTATCAAAGATGGCTGCAAAGGACAGGACCTATCTGTCTTTAATTTATTTGTCAGGTGTACAGTTCATCATGTTTTCCTTTAGTCTTCATTTTCATCCTTACCCAGCTTAGCTTCCCTCACATACACTTCCACTTTCTTTGTCCTCTCTCTCTTCTTTGTACTTACTCAACAAACCTCCAACCATAGCTAAATATAATTCTTTGCCTATTTCATGATATGTGCCTAACCAGTTAAACCTGAGTGTGACATAGGACTTCCCCACTCAGAGCTGGACATGGACACCCCATTTTCTAGGCCTAAGTATGCTCAGAAATCAGTCTTATCACAAATCCCATTTCTAGGCACAAATAGGCCCTTTGCAGGCCACTTCTCCAGACACAGGCTCATAAAAATCAGCCTGGTGAGTATTCTACCTGGAGCTACCACTCCCTCCAGGAGCACAGAAGAGCTCACTTGGACCAAGACAGCAAGGATGGCATTCCTCTGCCCTATGGCAGTTTTAAAATTAACTTCTGCCCACGGACCTCTGATGCCAAATGATTGTCTTTCCTGGTCTTTTAAAGTCTTACATAGCCAGCTGGTATCAAAGATGGCAAAACATATTCCAGACATACATTCCATATCCCCAAATCCCCCTGTCTGCAAGGTAGGAAAAGCAGTATATAAACCCCTAGACGAAAAGCCCAAATGGGCTTCCCACTTGAGAACCCCTTTGTTGCCACAGAGGCTTCCTTATCCATCTTTTATCTTTCAAACAATTCTGTCCCGTCACTTACTCACATGGTCTCTGGATCATTTTTCAATGAATTAAATCTAGAAATTCTGGTTACAAGTGGGAAAACACACAAAAGTACTAACAAGATGTCCTTGTAAATGCATGAGACCCAGTGCAATCATACCAGATTTCACTAATCCATTTATTCTACTTTTGTAAAGGACTATTTTTTACCTTCTTTTCTCCCACCAATATGTGAATATTTCCTTTTATTTATTTACTTTCATTTTCTTTTCTTCCTTGCCAAGAAAATTTTTATTTACTTTCAGTTAATGACTCCTATTATTTTTATTTCCTGATGAAGTAAGAATAGCAGATAAAAGATTCCATTTCGATCACCACATCTACCAGTCTACTCCTATCTAGAAACATATCTTTTCCCTTCCCTCCTACTGCTATGAAAGAATGATTATTGATGCTATCCAAGTCTAACCCTCAGACATGTGAGCTGGATCATACATTCTCTTGCCTAATCAAAGACATAACTCTCTTCTTTTTCTCAAGTTTCCCTCTCCTGGATATTTCTCACCAGCCCTGAAACGGGTTGTACTATCTCCTTCACCAAACAAAACTTCCCACTTAGCATCCTTCTATAGCTACCTCTCCATTTCTTTGGTCCTCTTTACATTAAAACCTTCACAAAAGCTATTTATACATTGTCTTTAATTATTTCCTCTTGTTCTGTCCTGAACCCACTCCAAACTTCTATCAAACAACTCCATCAAAACAGCTTTATGATATTTTATCATGATCTTCATTTTCCAAGTTCCAGTAATCAGTTCAAAATATAGTATTTATTGTACTTGACAGTTAGCAGCATTTGACAGAGATGTTTACTCTCCCTTAGTTCCAGTTATTTCTTTACTTGGCTACCAGATCAATAATGCTTTCTCTTGGTTTTCCTCTGACTATATGAATGCTCTTTCTCAGTTTCTGTTGCTATATTCTCTTTTTTTGTGTCCAACAATGAGGAAGCTTCAAGATGCAGTCTCAGGCAGCACCTGTGGCTCAAATGAGTAGGGCACCGGCCCCATATGCTGGAGGTACTGGGTTCAAACCCAGCTCGAACTAATAAAAAAAAAGATTCAGTCTTCAAACCTCCTCTCTTCATCTTGACTTCATTCCTCACTGATCACATCAAGCTTCATGGCTTTACATACCAACTATATTTTGATGACTACCACATTTATAATCCAGTGTAGATTTATTACTAGAACTCATGTAAAACTGATATTTTCCTTTGGAGGTCTAATAGGCACTTCGAAACTAGCATGTCCAAATCCAAACTCCAAAGTTTTGCCAATCCTCTTCTCCACTTGTTCTTGTCTCAGTCAGTAGTAATTCATCATTTTGGTGAATCAGACTCTAAATTTTGGAGTCAGCCTCGATCATCTCTAGTGTTCTCCCCCACAGACATCCATGTCTCATTCCATTGCTACTGATCTCTGATCAACTTTCATGTAAGAAGAGAAGACTTTTTCTTTTTTTGGCTGGGGCTGGGTTTGAACAACCTCCACCTCCAGTATATGGGGCCGGCTCCATACTCCTTTGAGCCACAGGCACCACCCAGAAAAGAAGACTTTTCTGATTTCCTTAGATTTGCTTCTCATTCACTCCCTGTCATTACCCCACTTCCTTTATATGTATGTGTATTTAATAATTTATCTTTTGTCTCCTTCCCTACTATGTAAGATATAAGCAGACAAAGATAGTGGTTTTACTTTTAGTTTACAGGTATAGCCCCAGGTTTAGAACAGTGTCTCATAAATGTAGGTGCTTAAAAAGAGTTTGTTGAACAAGTACCTCTATTTGAATGAAGATATAATTATTTTTTAATTAAAAAATTAATTTTTAAATTAATTTTCCTGGGCGGCGCCTGTGGCTCAAAAGGGCAGGGCACCGGCCCCGTATGCTGGAGGTGGTGGGTTCAAACCCAGACCCAGCCAAAACGGCAAAAAAAAAAAAAAAACAAAAAAACTAACTAATTTTCCTCAATTGTACTTTGAAGGTCCTGAGTTTTATTAGTGTTTATTTTATTGAGAGCAAGGTGTTTTTCCTACTCATCCTACTTTCCAGAATTAAGTTTCTTTCTTTTCTTTCTTTTTTTTTGGCCAGGGGCTGAGTTTGAACCCGCCACCTCCAGCATATGGGGCCAGTGCCCTACCCCTTTGAGCCACAGGCACTGCCCTGTATTTTCTTTATGAATTACATTCTACAGAAAGGTAAATGTGTAGTTAATACAGGTATGATAGAAATATTCTAGAAAAATTCTTTTTCCTTACTCTTTCAAAATGAAAGACCACATTAATTTACATGTCGTCTGAATATGAAAAGGCCTAGAGGTGGTGAAAAGATAATTAAAACCTAGAACTAACATGACAGGCTGGTAGAAGAACAAGGCAATTCTTGTTAAATTACTCTATCATTGTAGTCTGGAGGAGTTAGAGATCTTGATGTAATTATTAATATATACACATTTGATTTGTTTAAGCAATTACTTTTTTAATGGGTGAAAAGCAATACATTTGCCATGAAGAGTTCACCTAGCGGTCTTCTAGATTGAGTGGTCATAGAATCTATGATAAGAAAGATTAAGGCAAGAATGTCCAAACTAATGTATGAAAAAAAACTCACAAAAAGGAATTAAATTCATAGTAGTGAACTCTCAATTTCACCTCAATTTATGTACAGTAATTATTTAAGTTAATTTTCATGGAATTCTTATGGCCATTTTGTTCTTTTGGGTATCAATATGATAATGGACATTATTTATCAATTGTGATATGTCTTTTATTTTCAGTTGTTTAAAAATTGTTTTCAGTTGCTGTTATATGCAAAAAATATTTTAGTAATGCATATACCATTGGTTCTACACTCAAAAAGAATGTTATCAAGAATTTTTTTGGTAGCTAAAATAGTTGTATTCCTTTTATTAGATATTAGAAGAATGCTCTTGAAACATTTTTATAGGCTCGGCGCCTGTGGCTCAATCGGTTAAGGCGCCAGCCACGTACACCTAAGGTGGCGGGTTCAAAGCCCCAGCCCGGGCCCGCCAAACAACAATGATGGCTGCAACCAAGAAATGGCCGGGCATTTTGGCGGGCGCCTGTGGTCCCAGCTGCTTGGGAGGCTGAGGCAGGAGACTCGCTTGAGCCCAGGAGTTGGAGGTTGCTATGAGCTGTGATGCCATGGCACTCTACCCAAGGGGATAGCTTGAGGCTCCGTCTCAAAAAAAAAAAA
>CAUYQV010191939.1:0-24094 GCA_963574575.1 Galagoides demidoff | reverse complement strand
AGCACATTGAAGGGAACTGCCATGTCTGAGCAAGGGGTGCTTATCTGTTACAACAGTGTTACAAGCAATATTTGGGGTTTTTTTTTAATGGATTTAACTTTCCTTTTTATAACTAGTGATTTTAAACATCTAGTCATATCAGTAGACACAGAAGTGTTTCTAACATCTAACAGAATACAGACATATACAATAGATTTGGCGTACATATGACACACATATGTGATGTTTAGCTATGTCACAGTCAACGGTGCAGGAAGATTTTAGAATCTGTTTTAAAATCTGTTTGAGAATCTGCCTGTTTTTTTAGAGACAGAGTCTTACTTTTTTGCCCTCGGTAGAGTGCTGTGGCGTCACACAGCTCACAGCAACCTCCAGCTCCTGGGCTTAGGGGATTCTCTTGCCTCAGCCTCCCATGTAGCTGGGACTACAGGCACCCGCCACAACGCCCGGCTATTTTTTTGTTGCAGTTTGGCCGTGGCCGGGTTTGAACCCACCACCCTCAGTCTATGGGGCCAGTGCCCTACTCACTGAGCCACAGGTGCCGCCCAAAACCAAACCTGTTTGAATATCGTTGCCTTCAAAGAAGGAGTCATTACCTTGAACTGGAACATCTCAGCATTTTTAATAATTATAATGTGTGCATATCTGTAACGATTTTAGTACATTTCATGATTTTGAAATCTATAAATAATGTATTCTCTTATGCATACTGTTCTTCAACTTAATTACAGATTTTTGAGAAATATATTGATTTCTCTTCACATATTTTATATTTTTCAAACAGCCATTCAGCACTGTATTACAAGAATATATTATACACAGTCAACTCTTGTGCTGGTAGTTATTTGGGTTACATTAATTGTGTGTGTGTGTGTGTGTGTTTGTGATAATTTTGGGCTTATGTCCCTTTTTTTTTTTCATGTAATGCCACAACAAATAGTTAATTTCTCCCTGAGGCCATACACTGAAAAGCTCTCAAGAAGGATGTTAACAGAAGACACAGAGGAATAGGAGGCTTTATACTCATTCCAACCACATAGACAATGATAGGAAAATGTTTTTAATTATAAAAATTTATGCTCTGCCCAGAAATAAATGAGAATTCCCACAAGTTTGTCAACATCCAGGATTCTGAGAATTGAATTCTCGACACACTGATTTGTGCAAAATTAAAAAAAAAAATCCCTTTTAATTTGCCATTTTCCAACTTCACAGTGACTTTGACAATTGTGTTATTTGTTTATTTTTGATCCTATTTTCTCCGTTCAAAAGAGAAATCCATGACTCAGTGCCTATAGCACAGCGGTTACAGTGCCAGCCACATACATTGAGAGTGGCAGATTCAAACCCGGCCCGGGTCAGCTAAACAACAACGACAACTGCAACAAAAAATAGCCAGGAGTTGTGATGGGTGCCTGTAGTCTAAGTTACTTGGGAGGCTGAGGCAAGAGAATCACTTAAGCCCAAGAGTTGGAAGTTGCTGTGAGCTGTCACTTCACAGTACTCTACAGAGGGTGACATAGTGAGACTTCAAGAAAGAAAGAGAGAGAGAGAAGGAGGGAGGGAGGGAGGGAGGAAGGAAGGAAAAGAAATTCATGTATTTTGGTTGTTGCTCTATGGAAAAATCTGTATTTGCTTTAAAAATATAGACAAAGATTTTACTTGACAAATGCAATCAGCACAATCTAATTCTTTGTATCTTCAATGAATCCAAAACAATAAAAAAAAACAATATAAAGAAGGGTCTCTGTGTGTTTATTGTAAATGTATCCAAGTACTCTTAGCAATGTATCTTGTAAATACCTGTTGAAAGGTGAAATCGACCATCTCATTATGTCTGTGGTGTTATGTTGAAAAACAAGCTACTAACAGTTAATTGATTCTTTGCTTTAAATCAATATACAAAAACATATAGATAAATTGATATATAAATAAAACATCCCATACGGAACTTGAAAAGTTTGAAAACTAAGAGCACTCATCACTACTAAAAAGAAACACCAGGTGTAACATATCTCAAACCAATTCTCAAACAACCACCAACAAGCGGCGCCTGTGGCTCAAAGGAGCAGGGCACCAGCTCCATATGCCGGAGGTGGCAGGTTCAAACCCAGCCCCGGCTAAAAAACTGCAAAAAACAACTATCAACATTCAATTTCTGATTCTTCTATCATTCACAACCCATCCCATAAAATCACTCTTGGGACCTCATTTTTATTTTAATTATATTTCTTTCCTGTGATGAATTTTTCTTTTATTTAAATTATTTTTTTTCTGGGCCTGGGTGGTGGCTCATGCCTATAATCTCAGCACTTTGGGAGGCTGTTTCCCAGGTAATTTGGGGAGTCGGCAGATTTTGACAGGGTGCTGGCAGATGGCTGTCAATCTGCCACCCTCTATAGCTTATAGGGGGTGCCCACCTTCCTGGGCAAGCAGCTTCCTCCCTCCTTTAAAAAGCCATTAAGAGGGACGGCACCTGTGGCTCAGTGAATAGGGCACCAGCCCCCTATACCGAGGGTGGTGGGTTCAAACCCAGCCCCAGCCAGAATGCAACAAAAAATAGCCAGGCATTGTGGCAGATGCCTGTAGTCCCAGCCACTTGAGAGGCTGAGGCTAGAGAACCACCTAAGCCCAGGAGCTGGAGGTTGCTGTGAGCTGTGATGCCACAGCGCTCTACCACAGGCAATAAAGTGAGACTCTGTCTCTTTATTTTTTTTTTTTAATTTTATTAAATGGTAACCATGTACATTAATGCACTTCTGGGGTACAGTGTGGGGTTCTCGCATGCAATCCGAAATACATCCATCAAACTGATCAACACTGCCTTCATGTCATTTTCTCAGTTATAGTTTTAAAACATTCTGATTCTACTCTTAGAGAGTTTCACTTGTACCCCTGTAAATTTTTTGAGATTTGATACATGCCCTGAGATATGATCAATTTTGGAGGATGGTACATGGGCTAATGAGAGGAATGTGTATTCAATTTTATTAGGATGAAATGTTCTGTCTATGTCTGTTAACCCTATTTGTTCTAAGGTCATGTTTAAGTCCATTGCTTCTTTGTTAAATTTCTTCTTGGAGGATCTCATTCTGTCAGAAGGGTGTTGAAATCTTGAGCTATTATAGAGTTGAAGGATATTAAATTGTTGAGATCAGTTATATATTTTATATATTTTGGAGCAATTTATTGGGTACACAGATGTTCAGGATTAAAAAATCTTGTTGTATCATTCCCTTGACCAGTATATAGTGTCTGTCTTTGTCTTTTCTCACTTTTGTTGGTTTAAATCCAATTATATTTGCAAATAAGATTGCAGCCTCTGCTTCCTTCTGATTTCCATTTGCTTTAAATATTGTTTTTCATCTCTTCACTCTGAGTCTCATTTATCCTTAGAGGTCACATGTGTTTCCTAAAGACAGTATATATTTATTTGGCACATGCATGTGCGTGTACCCACAAATATCCAGTCACCTAGCCTGTTAGGGAATTCAAGTCACTGACATTTATTGACAGTATTGATAGGCATGGTAGAGTTCTGATCATCTTGTTTTCACGGAGGTCTGTTGATTAGTTTTATCTCTTGCACCATGGTAGAAGCTACATTTTATCCATTAACATCTAGATGTGTTTACTTTGTTGCTGGTCCTTCATGCTGGTCAGTATGAAGAATGGGTCTGAGTACTTCCTGCAAAGCTGGTCTTATTGTGGCAAATTTCCTCAATGTTTAAATGTCAGTAAAATGTTTCAGTTTTCCATCAAAAATGAGATTAGTTTAGCAGGATACAGACTACTGAGCTGAAAATTGTTTTGTTTATGAAGGTTAAAGACAGATGACCATCATCTCCTGGTTTGAAAAGTTTTAGCTAAAAGACCCACCATCACCCAGATCTTTTTTGCCTTTGTAGGTGACACTTTGCTTACACCTGGCTGAAGAATTTTCTCTTTCATCCTGACTTTGGCCAGGTTAATTACCATGTATGTAAGAGGTGCTTTGTTTGAACTGAATCATGCTGAGGTTCTGAAACTATCTGGTACCTGTATTTCTGGGTCTCTTGTAAACCTTGGGAAATTCCCAGAATAATGTCTGAAAGTGCCATTTGGACTCTTCTTTTCCTTCTAGAGTCCCTACAATTTGAATGTTCAAT
This sequence comes from Galagoides demidoff, assembly GCA_963574575.1. NCBI lineage: Eukaryota > Metazoa > Chordata > Mammalia > Primates > Galagidae > Galagoides > Galagoides demidoff. Next base: position 19,946 of record CAUYQV010191939.1, on the reverse strand, counting down.
ATTTTGGAGTAGTCCTTTATCTCTCTCAGAGAAAGCTCTGTTTTTATTATCTTTTTTCTGCCTCTGTGAATGACTGATTATGCAAACATTTTGTCTTCACTTTCTGAGATTCTTTCTTTTCCATGTTCTACTCACTTGTAATATCCCTTTGGCAAACAGATTTTTAAAATTTATGATTTCTCAGTGATCTGGCTGTGGACTTGATACAATGTAGCTGTGTCTAATAGCTGGGGGTGGGGATCTGTCTCCCATGGTCTGCTTCCCAGACTTTTCCAGGGAGGCTAGGCTTATCTCTATCCAAGTTAGCAGGAGGGAAGCCAGGGGAGGCCAAGTACAGACACCAGGCAAGCCCACTCCAGGGGACAGGAGATGGGTTCTTCTAGTAGGAGGGAGACCCAAGAGGACCACACCATGCCAAACTCACTGCAGACCCTAGAGGATCACACCATGCTGAAATCAGTGCAGCTAAGCCACAGTATCCTTTTTCAGTGGGGGGGCGGGGCCCACTCAGCTCACCAGACCATACATTGTAGAGGATCCCAGAGATGGCACCAAACATTCTGGGAGGGTGGACAAGACCCATCTCCCCCTCCTCCTGTGTCCAGTTAAGGATCCGTCTGTGGCCTTTAAAATCCTTGCTTCTGAGGTCAGGGGCTAGTTCACCTTTCCGGTGGCTGGGGTGGGGGCGGAACCTCCAGGTTCTGTGGGCTGGGCTAGCACTTCACGTGGGCTGGCACTTGACCTCCACCAGGTGCCAGGAAGCTGGCCTCTGAAGGGGAAAGTCTGTTAGGCACTGGGGTGGGCGGAATGGGCTGCAGGCTCAAGGCTACAGAGAGTAAATTTTTTCCCTTTTGTGCCAGGCAGGATAGGGACCCAGAGGTGGAAATTCCTAAGTGCAAGAGAACTGGGACCTCGTGGCTCACCATTGTGGGCTGAGATGAGAGGTCTTCTCTTCTCTGCTCACAGAAAGCCCATGACAAGCCCTCCGTTGGGGTGCAGGCTCCCTTACCGTTAAGCACCATGCACCTTTAGTCTAATGGCTCCATACCTGATCTCTGTTCTCTTCTTTTCTCTTTCTCACCCGTGCAGTTTATCTCAGTGGGATGTTATACATCTTGATTTCTTCTCCTTGTGTTCAACTCCCCAATTTCAACTTCTCCAAGTTCACTTCAGTCCAGTTTTTCTCCTGTACAGAAGCTTCTGGGGAAAGCTTCCTCTAGTTGACCATCTTGCCCCTCTGTATCAAGCTTGCAAAATTTATAAAAACTATACAGATACCTCTTGTGATCCAGTATAAACCAGCTATCTCACATCACTGTTTACATCCTAATTATGTGGATCTGAAAATAAGGAAAGGACCCAGAAAATAGAGGAGAAAAATGGAGGTTTGCTGGCCTAGCAAAAACACTTCCATGAAAGTAATTCCTACCAAACATTCTATCCTCTTCCTTCTCTGAATAGCATAGTCATGGCCAATGTCCATTTAGTTTTGCCTTTTTTCAGCTTGAGAAACTCTAGAATAGCTTAGGTTTATGTATTTAACACTAAGGAATATGCCCTGTTTCTTCAGTGGCAAAATTGGAAAGTAGAGCCAGTGGACCAGGGTGTCAGATGTCATACATTTTTAGGGAACAGTGCCATTTGCCAGCGTATGTCTCTTCTTCCTCACTGTGAGTTTCAATTTTCTACATGTTTCTCCCAATTATCTGAAGTTTTTTGTTTGAAGCTCTTAACCTCTCTGTGCCTCCCCCACCTTCCTTACCCGTCTTTTCTCTACAAGCTTTGCTATGAAGGGATGTGAAAGTTATCTCCTTGACTGGGATAATGTAATCAAAGGGAAGCTAGATTTTCATTGTCTGGATTTTTCCACCAATACCACCTCAGAGATTTCTTACAACTCAATTACTGTCTGTTCTGCTTGTTGGTGTAAACAAAGAATAAAGGAATGATGATCTCTCCTAACCATTTGCTTTCTGCGTTTGAATATTGTTAATACTTTTTTCTTGTTAGCTACCTAATTGAAGATATGCAAGAGTATATTTCAATAGTGTGATTCCCAACATTTATTTCATGAGCTATTTTAGCTTTATACTTTCAAACATGTTAAAATGTAAGTGTGTTTTAAATGTTTTGTCTTCCATATCCAAGTGTATTTTAAGACTTTTATAAAGTTTGCATTCCCACCAGTAATGTTTCTTACACTAAATTCAGGCATTTTAAAAGACTCCTAATTTGAGCATGTCTGAGCTGGAGAGGATGTGATGTTTAATTTGACAGTAGGTAAGATAAGCACCTCACACGTGAGACTGGTTGAGAATGAGAAAAAGTACTATTTTAGTGAAAAAAGAAAGTAGGAAATAAAAATTCATGTGAATAATTCCACAGCACCTAATGTTAAAAATGTTTCTTCTACCTTATATTGCTATTATTTTAGAGCAGAAAGCTTGCTTCATTTAATTTATTGAGTAAAAAAACTAACACATTGTTACCTACTTAGAAATTATACAGGGAAAAGTTAGTTTTATTTCAATCTATATCTAATTAATAAAAATTGCATGATATATTAAAGCAAATACTCTTAGCTTTAGATGATAATTAAGCAAAAATTCTTTAAACTCTAATATTCTATCATGATATTTTAGCCCTTCCTTTTTTAAAATTTTATTTTATTTTATTTGTTTCTATTTGTCTGATGAAGAAATGTTTATATCCAAAGGAAGTAAGGGTGATTTGAAGCTTTATGGAGCCAGTTTTCTACCCTGGAGTGCTATGACTTCTGGATTGGCTTTGAATAATCCTTTGATGCCTGAAAATTATATGTGAACACTTACGTGTATGTACATTTTCCTCAGAGATCCATAGCTTTAATTAAAATCTAACAATGGGCTTGTGATGCTCTAAAGTTTAAGAACTATTACCTTACAGTGATAATAGAGTCTATATTCTTTCCACTCTTCACACTGAAATAATTTTTATTAATGAGCTGCTGCCCATATCTTCCTCCTTTATGTCTCTTAGAAGATACTTTTATGTCCAAGTTCTAATTATTGGAAGGATAAATAACCAAATATGTGAGAATTAAAAAGGTTTTAAAAACTTGGTCAACATAGCAGAAATCATACATACAGTCACCAGCTTGTAAGGGTTTGGAACTCAGCCTCTTTAGTAGCAGGTATCTCTGCAGTCAGGTGGTCTTCCTACCTTTTATCCTGCTCTGTGGCCCACTGGAAACATTCAATTTCATGATTAGTGGTTGATGAAGAGATAATTGTTGAGAAGTGGGTACCAAATGTACACTATCCCTTCCTGTAACACGTTTGTCCACCAAACATGTCTGTTGCTTTTAGAGAATAGATCCGTTTTTTTCTTTCATTTTTAAGCACTGTTAAGATGTCAAATGAACAACAGCACTGCTGTTCCAAGTGCTCTCAAATTGGAAGTGACTGATTGTATTTACTGGCATTGCTTAAATACCAGTACCCATTCTTTCCATTTAGTCTGAGAATTTTGAAGTAGAAGGAAGACAATATTGTTTTGGCTAATAGTAAAATAAAGACCAGTGTTGGAGAGGATGGTTTATTGATCTCACATCTATTATCATGAATTAATTCAATTAACTCCAGAATTATCTCTGTTCTTGCTATCATCAGAACACAGCTAATTGATGGCTTCCTATGTGTCTGATCCTGTCTAAAGCTTTCCATGTAAATTACATCTAATTTAGTATTTACAATAATGTTCTTTGTAAGCATTACTGTCCTTCCTGGTTTACAGATGAGCGTCCCGAGGCATGTGGAAATCTGGCACTAAGATTTAACAACAAACAGCCCTATATCTCAGAGTTTAGGATCCAGACTATGCTTAATCCCTACTATAACAAAGAATGTGCTGGAAGCTCAGAAATGAATAATCCAGACAGACGTGGTTCTTTCTGCCATAGAAGAAGAAGCTGTGATAGAGACCAAAGAGGCAGGAGTGGAGGCTACTTTTAAGCAAATGAACAAAGAGGAATCCCCCGGATTGAATCTGGATGAAGGGAAGAAGCCAGGGAAAAGAGAGATCCTTGCCAGAGAGGAGAGCAAGCACAGAGGTTCTGTGGAGGGAAGGAGCTGTGAGTGTTGAACAAACAGCAGAGGCAGGAAGAGCCAGAGAGTAGTGAGCAAAGGAGAGTCAGAGACTGGCCATGTGAGACTTCTTACTTTCAAAGCCCCAAGCATATAGCTATAGGGCAGCTTGAAGCCCATTTCTTTGTCTATGTGATCTGATGCCACAATCTTGGAGAAGTTTTCTTTCTTGTATTTGATTTCCATGTCCTCTTATTTCCATGTGGTCCTTTTGTTTTCTGTCAGTTCTTTTGATGTGGCACTTGGTCATATTACTATGTGGGAAGAAAATGATTTAATTGCTTAAACTACTGAATTAAAGGTTCAAAAATAATGTAGCCCAAAGAATCTTAAAGAACATAAAAGCATTGGAGAAAAGTCCATTAAACTAAGAACAGAGCCAGAGGCTATATTTGTGTCACAGAGGAACCCTCCACTGTGTGGGTATCTATGAACCAGCAATTGCTATGATTATCCCATTATTGCCATTGTATAATATAATGCTTATATCTTGAGTATGTTATTAACTTTATTTTTATTTACTTGACCCTACATAATATTAAGCCATTTGTAGTTTGTTTGTTGGTGTATGTTATTTTCAAAGCTGTCTAATTCTGTTATATAGCATGTATCACACAGTTAAGATTTCTTATCTTTGCTTCATGTACCCCATTCCAGCAAATGGCAGTTAATTAGGGTTTTCGTTAGATCATTATCAATTGTTTTCTACATTGCAGATAGTGCTATCAGGATGAATTCATCATATCCCTGAGATCCTATATAGCTTGTTATTACAGGTGATTTATGACTCTCATCATGGAAATGTAGTTAGGGAACGCTAGGGAAGCAGTGGCTATATTGAAAAATATCAATGTATCCTCATGTTCTGGCTTGCGGTGACAGTCAGAGATCTATCTCCCTGACACTTACCTTGTTAACATTTTGATGGATGGTAAACCTAAAATAAAATTTCTCTTTTAGTTACGTGAGTTGAGCATAAAAAAAGTAAACATACTGACTTCCTAAACCTATGGGAAATGTCTTAGAAAGTGTCCTGGTCGATGTTTGAATACATTTGGAGAATCTGCAGATCTAATATAGTTTGCCTCTATGGCTCAGGAACTGTTTCCAAACTAAATGAAGTAAAGAAACTTCATTGTAGTTTGAAGCCTCATTAGTTTAATAAATCAGTGAAGAATAAACTTTTGACCCTGGAACCGTTTCTAGGGACATTTCTTCTCCAAATAACCAAATTGTTTTATTTTATGGACTTTCAAGTTCATAAATAACTTGAGCTAGCAATTTTAAAGCTAAAAGAAATTTTCCGGAAAAAAACTGATGTAAAAGCATAGGACTTTCTATATATAAGCATAGATAAATTATGTGTTTGCATACAGTTCCAGTAAAAATTTAAAAAAAAAAAAAAAGGAAAAGTGTACTTTGGGAGAATTACTTTCAACAGGTCTATACAAATGGCAGTGGGAGTGATCAGAGACCTGTCTCAGTTCCTGAGCCATAGAGGTAACCTATATTAGACAAATCACTGACACCACTAAGTTGGTATTTAAGCATTAATATAGAGTACAAGATTCAAATTATAATGGAGGTTAAGAGCTTGAAATTGAAATTTAGGGCCAAATAGATCCAGACTGAAATCCTGTGTGATCTTCAGTAAGTTAATGTACCTCGTTGTGTCTTATTGTTTCATCTGTGAAATGGGGGGGAAAGGTCTACTGTTTGGCTAAAATGAAATATTATACCTGATTCAATTTATATAGGGTCTGACCTGCCAATAGTGATTATTAAGTATGAACTCAATATTTTTAATATTTTCATCATGGTAAAAATTAAATCATGGTAAACTAAAATAAAATTGCTTTTATAGTTACTTGACTTGAGGATTATAAAAGTAAATATATTGATTCCCTAAACCTATGGGAAATGTCTTAGAAAACACCCCAGTGGATGGTTTACTATATTTGGAGAATATGAAGGACTAATATAGTTTACATCTATGGCTCAGGAACTATAAGAAGATTAAATATCTCCTTTATGGCTCAGGAACTATTTCCAACCTAAGGGAAAGATATAAACTTCATAGAAGACTAACCCACATTAGCTTAATAAATAAAATGTGAATAAACTTTAGATCCCAGAACAATTTTGAGGGACAATTCTCCAAATCACCAAGTTGATTTTTTACAGAATCTCAGCTTTGAAAGTAACTTGAGCTAGCATTGTGTAAATTTTGAAGCTCAAAGAATGTTTTCCTAGAAACATCATGTAAAAGTATAGAAGTTAATCTATACATATGGATAAATTGTGTGTTTTCATCCTTGCGTACAATTTTATTTTAAATGCTCCAGTGAAAAGTGAAAAAATAAGTAAAAGTATACTATGGGAGAAATTCTTTCAAGCAGTACATACCAATGATGGGCCAGATACTATAGCAGTTTTTGATTCCCCTCTAAGCCTTCCCTATTAATATGAAGTACATGAAATAAAGTACATTAGTATTTTAGAGGTTGGTCTTGAGTTTTAGAGTCAACAAGATTCAGAATGAAATCCTATGTGATGTTCAGCAAGTTCTTGTATCCTTTCGAGTCTCAGTTTTCATCTGTAATGTAGGGGGAAAGCACCTTCTCTTTCGCTAAAATGAAATATTATACCTGACCCTATTATATTAGGTCCAATCAACCAATAGAGGTTATGAAGTATGCAATTTATGTTTTATTATTTTTATTATTTTCATCATGGTAAATATAAGATCAAGGTAACATAAAATAAAATTTCTCTTTTAGTACACGACTTCGGTTTAAAGAGAGTAAACATATTGATTTTCTAAATCTATTGGATGTCATAGAAAATGTCCTGGGGGGATGGTTGGCTATATTTGGGAAATATGGAGTCTAATATACTTTACCGCTATGGTTCAAGAACCGTTTCCAAGGTAAACAATGTAATGAAACTTCATTGTACTTTGAAACTCATTACTTTAATAAATAAATTGAGAATAAACTTTAGGTCCTAGGTCCTGTTTTAGGGGCACCAGATAGCTTTATTTTATGGAGTTTCAACTTTGCAAAAAATTTGAACTAGCAACATGTCAGTTTTAATACTAAAAGTATATTTTTGGATGTAAGACTATAACTATTCCTTTATACGAGCTTACTTAAATTGTATGTTTGCATATTTATTTGCAATTTCTTTTTAAATGCTCCAGTATAAATTTTTTAAAAATCTAAAATGATGTTTTGTGAGTGTTACTTTCAACAGGTGCATAATATATTTTCATTCTGGTAAACATAAAATAAAATTTCTCCTTCAGATAATTGACTTGAGAATAGACAAAATAAACATGTTGATTTCAAATCTATGGGCCATTTCTTAGTCTTGGTTTGATGGTTGAATATATTTGGAGAATATGCAGTTCTAATATAGTTTCTGACTATGGCTCAGGAACTGTTTCCTAACTAAACAAAGTAAAGAAACTTCACTGAAGTCTGAACATCATTATTTTAATAAAGAAATTTAGAATAAACTTTAAGCCCTAGAACCTTTTTAGGTACATTTTTCTCTACATCAACAAATTGTTTGATTTTCATTTTTGCAAATACCCGAACTAGCAATGTGCTAATTTTAAAGGTAAAAGAACATTTTTGGAAAAAACTGATGCAAAATACGGGAGTTCTTATGTTCGAGCATAGATAACTTGTATGTTTGCCATACTTGCGTATAATTTCATTTTAAATGCTCTGATAAAAAGTTACAGAAAAGAGAAAAGTATGCTTTGTGAGAATTACTTTCAACAAGTGCATATATAGGTCTCTGACCCACCCCCATTGGCATGTAACCATTAATATCAAGTACATGCAATAAAATATATTGATGGCTAAGAGCTTGAGCTTGAGCTTTAGAGTCAAACATACCCTAACTGAAATCCTGTGTGACCTTCGACAATTGGTAACATGTATAATTTTGTACAAGAACTATAGTAAGTGGGAAAGATAAAACATCTCCCTCTTAGATTTTTGTGTGATATGATCAGTAATCTTTATGAAAAGTAAAATAATTGCTCTGTGAAAAGCTCATCGACTGGAAAATGTGTTTGTTGTAGAAAGCTCAGATTTTTCCTCATTTGGATAGAATGTGCCCACTTTATTTTTCTTTTTGCCTTTGCTGACAGTCTGATTAACACACCAAGCATATATTTTCATATAGTGAGACAGAGCAAAGGGGTTTAAAGTTAGAATGACTTGTCTTAATCTGAGCATAAGACTCAAAGCAGTATTCTGACATACAGTGAATTAGCTACTATAGGGATGGGGTTCAGGTGTTTCTTCCTTCTGCATTTTAAATTTGCTCTGAAACCCTCCCTCATTAGCCTCAATATCAGGTTGTGTGTGTTCTTCTCTAAATACCCGTCAATAACTATGAGGTGACCCATGTTGCTGCCTCACGTGTGTGATCACACAGCTGGTGCTGTCTTTGTGTTGTTTTCTGCTATTTTTTTCCAGGCTGTGTTCCTGAAGCTGTGAAATCTTTAAACTAAGAGCACTTTTGAAAGCTTTAAGTTCTATCTGGTGCTTAGCGGGTAAGTGTATTTGAGAATGAATTTCCCTTTGGACTTGATATTTCTTTACACTGCTTGAGAGTCAGGAATGGGCTGCTGCCCTTCCTGTGAAAATGGAAGTTCTTAATACAGTCAACAGCTCTCAGTGACAGCACATAAGAACCTCTGACAAACCCACGTTACTGAAACTCAGGTGAGACTGGCATACGTATACCCAGGCAGCCACTAGAGGTAGGACTAGGGGCTCATCAACTATGAGTTTTTCTTCTAAACTATCATGTCCTTTCTTTCTTCCTCTCTCTCTCTCTCTCTCTCTCTCACACACACACACACACACACACACTCACCCATACATGCACAGGCATACCTGGAAAACCTGTTTTTATAATCACAATGGAATGTAACTATGGAGGGAAAATATCCCAAATACAATCAATTATTGCTTTAATTATAATGTTTTTAAAAGGAAAAAAAAGTTCTTGACTCCATTTAAATGAGGTAGCTTTTTTCAATAAGGGTACAACTATTAATCTAAATATTATGGCTTATCCCTTATTAATTTTGTACACACTCCAATGGAGAGTTGAAAGTACGCACTTAAGGTAATATCCATGTTTTTGACCATCCTACCGTAATGTTTAATACTGTGTCTGAGTGAGAGCTTTTGTATTCTCCCCCCTTCTGTCTCACCATGCGTGGTTAGCCAATTCATCTGAGTGGTCAGGAGAGACATCCTTTCCATTTGCCTGAATATGCCAATTTGAATTTGTCATTTTGATGAGCAATATTTTTGTAGAAAATATACAGAGAGATATAAAAAATCCCATAGGAATCTCTCATATTCCTGACAAGTGTTCCTGTAGTATTCTTTATATACAGTATTTCCCAAATGCTTCCAAAATCTTCTCTTACCCATTGTTAACTGATGATCATAGCCAAAAGCCCTATTATGTATATCTGGACGTAATCAATATCTTAAATGAATTCCCTGCCACTCACATTTCTGAAGACCCTTAGGGCTGTTTACATGTCCCACAAGTCTGTCCCTCCTGTCACTTCTCACTTTATGCTATGGATCGCTGCTCTGGCGCTCCCTGTATGGCACTTCTTGCTTTTTATAACTCTATCTTCCTGTTCTTAAGGGTCTTCCTAAAGGCTCCTTCATCCCTCTGTGATCATCAGCCCTTCTTAATTTTCCAAAGTCCTTGTCAACATAAGACCATTCTTTATCAAAAAAACCTTTTTTTTTTTTTTGGTGGCTTAGGGAAAGCATAAAGGAATTACAATTCTGAATAAGTTAATTAGAATGTTTTTGGCAGCACATCATAGGAATCCGTATTCCAAAAACTCAAACAGTAAGAAGTTCAAAGGCACAATTGTTTTGCTTTCGAGATAATGAATGGTCATCTAGTCACATAAATGTCATTCTTAAGAATATAGTATTGTTCCTTCTTTCTACTCTTCTATATCCCTGAATTGGCTTCTGGCTCAAAGCTAGCACCCTTCATGGTCACAGAATTACTATAGTAGTACAGCCACCCCCTCCAGACTCATGGACAGCTGGAGAGGAATGGCTCCAGTTTCCTCCCATGTGTCTCATTTGATGGACCAGGAACTCTTTCACAGATGTCTCCCTGCTAGCTGAGCATGCCAATGGCTAGCTTTATATCTGCCTATTCCCATCAAAGGCTCCAATAACTTGATCAACAGGAGGATTAGCTTCCCAAGAAGTTGAACAGATGGATAAGGGTAGCTATTTTAATAAAATTGCAGTTCAATTAGCAAGGTTACAAGGGGGGATGGAGAGTAGGCATATAACCAATAGTGTCTGCTACTAATTCTTCTTTTAGGAGTGTTTGTTGCTTTCTGCAATTGTCTTGAGTGCAAGTCACCTTTTATCTGCTTATTACCAGGTTGTGTTTGAGCATTCTGTTCCCCAAAATGAAGCTGCAGGTCCTAACCTCCTTCTCCTCTGCAGCTTCTTTTCTCTTGCTGAACCTTTGGGAGAGTTCTGAGAAGGGGCAGAGGGAAAGTATGCTTATGGAAAACAGATAAATAGTGGAGTAAACGACAACTTCCTGCTAAGCACCAGTAATGTAATTCACTAGCATAACTGGAAAGTTTGACCTGAGATACAGCTAATCTTTGGGAACTTCGTATCACCTTTGCTTAGCCTGTAATTCTGTGCTCTCACTATTTATCATGGCTGTTCAGATTCATGTTGTTTCCTTAGCTCACATCACAGATTTTTCTTGTCTTCAGTTCAAAAAAGTAATAGACTTTGCCTCCAAAATGTCCTCTAATTATTGTTGTAGCAGATTTCCTCTTTCAGATGTGGATACTTGGAAGAATCGACTCTGTGAAGAGTAGTAAGGCAGATGCAGAATTAAATTAGGCTACCTGAACTGGAATCTACATATAAATATCCAGCGTATCTACATCAACCCGGCAGAGGTCAGTAGCCTCTTAGACACCCCGTTATATGCAGCCTGGCTGACAGTCATTCTTGATCCTTTGGAGTTGGCAAATACATTAGACAAATTTTTGATGCCATCTCTGCTAGGCTCTTCTAAAACTTACTATGTGAGTTTGGGTTTGTCACCTAAATACTCAAAGCCATACTTTCTTTGTCTATAAAATGAGGTGGTAGTGGTATAGGGTGGGCATCGGGAGGTTATAGTATTTTACAGGGCTGTTGTAGAACTACTTTACTTAACATGTAAGAAAGTGTTTTGAATATTGTCAAGATAGCCTACAAATATTAGTTATTAATAATGCACACAGGAAAATACAGATAGGTCTCTACAAAATCAGAAAATACTAGGAGTGCCAAAAAATGTATACACATTTTAAGAGATGTTATCTTAGTATTATTTTTTGTTTGCCATCTGATTATATACTTTTAGTATTATAAAAGTAAAATAATACTTTTAGTACCACAAGTCAAACCCAACTCTTGTAAATGCAGAAGTGAAACACGATGTGGTATTCATCTTTTGTTATCAGTAATTACCAAGTATTATAATTTTAATATAGGTTTTTTTCCTTTCTTGAAACATACGTACATTTTTGGCACCCTCTCTGTTCATAATGTTGTTGTTGTTTTGTACTGTTTCGGAGTCACTGGGATACAAAGAATTAGGTTACACTGATTGCATTTGTTAAATAAAGTCTCTCTTATTCTTCTGTCCCTCCCCCAAGAGGTGTACTATACACCGTAAACCCCAACCTCCTCCTCCCCCACTACATCATTCCCTACTCCACCTCTTGTATTAGTTCATCTACTGTCTTGATATTAGATTGAGCACATTGGATAATTGCTTCTCCATTCTTGTGATGCTTTACTAAGAATGTGTTCTACCTCCATCCAAGTTAATACAAAAGATGTAACGTCTCCATCTCTTTTAATGGCTGAATGACATTCCATGGTATACATATACCACAGCTTGTTAATCCATTCCTGGGATGGTGGGCATTTAGGCTATTTCCACATTTTGGCAATTATAAATTGAACTGAAATGAACAGTCTGGGGCAAGTGTCCTTATGATAAAATGATGTTCTTTCTTCTGGGTAGATGACTAGTAATGGGATTGCAGGATCAAATGGCAGGTCTAATTTGAGTTCTTTGAGGATTCTCCACATTTCCTTCCAAAAAGGTTGTATTAGTTTGCAGTCCCACCAGCAGTGCAAAAGGGTTTCCTTCTTCCCACATCCACACCAGTCTGGGCAGCTTTGAGATATTGTGATGTGGGCCCTTCTCCCTGGGGTTAAGTGATATATCAGGGTAGTTTTGATTTGCAGTTCTCTGAATAATTAGGGATGATGAGCATTTTTTCCTGTTTGTTAGCCATTGGTCTATCTTTTTTAGAGAAGGTTCTATTCATGTCTCTTGCCCAGTGATATATGGGATTTGGGGGTCTTTCTTGTTGATTAATTTGAGTTCTCTGTAGATCCTAGATATCAAGTTTTTATCCTATTCATAATATGCAAATATCTTTTCCCATTCTGAAGGTCGTCTTTTTGCTTTGGTTGTTGTTTCCTTAGCTGTACAGAAGCTTTTCAGTTTAAGTCTCATTTGTTTATTTTGTTGTTGCAATTGCCACAAAAGTCTTCTTCATAAAATCTTTCCCCAGAATGATATCTGCATTCTGTGTGGTGGGACTGCAAACTAATACAACTTTTTTGGAAGGAAATGTGGAGAATCCTCAAAGAACTCAAATTAGACCTGCCATTTGATCCTGCAATCCCATTACTAGTCATCTACCCAGAAGAAAGAACATCATTTTATCATACGGACATTTGCCCCAGACTGTTCATTTCAGTTCAATTTATAATTGCCATTCAAGTGTTTCCCCCACAGTTTCTTTGAGGATTTTTATTGTTTCATGCCTTAGATTTAAATCTTTTATCCATCTTGAATCAATTTTTATAAGTGGTGAGAGGTGTGTGTCCAGTTTCAGTCATTTATATGTGGTTACTCAGTTCTCCCAACACCATTTATTGGATACGATTCTCTTCCACAGTGTGCGTTCTTGTTTAGTTTATCAAAGAACATAAATATGCAAACACCCATCTTGTTTAGGTGGCTGTAAAATGTTAGTTTCATCTCATGGCTTTCTATTCAGCTCCAAATGTCAATGTCTCTATTTTTGTTCCAATACCATGCTGTTTTGATCACTAGGGCCTTATAGTATAGTTTAAAGTCTAATGAGGGGAAACCCCTGGCTTGTTTTTATAACTAAGAATTGCCTTGGCTATACAGGGTTTTTCTGGTTCCATACAAAATGAAAAATTATTTTTTAGTATGATAATGGTATTTTAATGGGGATTTCATTGAATCTATAGATTGCTTTGGGAAGTACAGACATTTTGACAATGTTGATTCTCCCCCCAGCCATGATTATGGTATATTCTTCCATTTGTTAATGTCTTCTGCTATTTCTTTTCTTAGGGTTTTGCAGTTTTCTTTGTAGAGGTCCTTCACCTTTTGTTAGATATATTCCTAGGCATTTCATTTTTTTAAGGCTACTGTGAAGGAAATTATGTCCTTGATTAGCTTCTTATCTTGGCTGCTATTGGCATATACAAAGGCTACTGATTTGTGGACATTGAAACATGTTTCATGTTTGTATCCTGAAACATAACTGTATTTTTTGATCACTTTCAGGAGTTTCATGGTTGAGTCTTTGGGATTCTCTAAGTATAACATAATATCATCAGCAAAGAGCAGGAGTTTGACCTCCTCTGCCCCCATTTTGATGCCCTTTATTTCCTTCTCTTGTCTAATAGTATTGGCAAGAACTTCATGTACTATGTTGAAAAGTAGTGATGATAGAGGACAACTTTGTCTGGTTCCAGTTCTAAATGGAAAAGCTTTCAGTTTTACACCCTTCAATATATATAATATTAGCTGTGGGTTTGTCATAGATGGTTTCACTCAGTTTAAGAAATGTGAATGCCTGGCTCGGCACTTGTGGCTCAAGTGGCTAAGGCACCAGCCACATACACCTAAGGTGGCAGGTTCGAATCCAGCCCGGACCTGCCAAACAACAATAATGGCTGCAACCAAAAAATAGCTGGGCATTGTGGCGGGTGCCTGTGGTCCCAGCTACTTGGGAGGCAGAGGCAGGAGAATTGCTTGAGCCCAGGAGTTGGAGGTTGCTGTGAGCAGTGAAGCCATAGCACTCTACCCAGGGGGACAGCTTGAGGCTCTGTCTCAAAAAAAAAAAAAAAAAGAGAAAAGAAAAGAAAAAAAGAAATGTGAACGCCTATATTCTTAAGTGTTCTAATTAGAAAACAATACTGAATTTTATTAAATGCTTTTTCTGCATCTACTGAGAGTATCAGATGATCTTTGTTTTTTCTTCTGTTGATATGGTGAATTACATTTATGGACCTGTGTATATGAAACCAACTTTGTAACCCTGGGGTAAAACCTACTTCATTGTGATGAATGATTTTTTTTTTTTTTTTTAGTGTGTAACTGTAATCTATTAGCTAGGATTTTATTGAGAAATTTTGCATTTATATTCATTATTGAAATTGTTCTGAATTTATCCTTTTTAGGTGAGTCTTTTCCTGGTTTTGGTATGAAGGTGATTTTTCTTTATAGAACATGTTGGGGAAGATTCCTTCCTTCTCATTTTTTTGAATAATTTCTGCAAAATGGATATAAGCTCTTCTTTGAAGGTTTGATAGAATTCTGGTGTGAAGCCATCTGGACCAGGGAATTTTTTTCTTGGGAAATTTTTTGCTGTTTCTTTGATCTCAGATCTTGAAATTGATCTGTTCAAAAGATCTGTTTTTTTCTTGGTTAACTCTAGGGTGAGGGTGCAATTCCAGGTATTGATCCATTTCCTCCACATTGCCAAATTTCTAGGCACAGAGTTTCTTGTAGTATTCAGAGATGGTCTCTTGTATCTTAGTGGCATCTGTTGTTATTTCTCCTTTATTGTTTCTGATTAAAGTTATTAGAGATTTTGCTTTTCTATTTCTAGTTAATCTGGCCAAGTTATTCGATTTCGTTAATTTTTTTTTGAAAAGTCAATTTTTGTTTCATTAATTTTCTGAATAAAAAAAAATTGATTCTTTGTTTTCAATTTTATTAATCTCTTAGTTAATTTCAGTTATTTCTTTCTCTCTGCTGGGTTTGACATTAAATTGTTTTTCCTTTTCCAATTCCATAAGATGGTTCATCAGTTTGTTGATGCGTTCTCTTTCTGTTTTTTAGATTTAGACATCTAATGCAATAAATTTCCCTCTTAAGACTGTTTTTGCTGTTATCCCGCAGGGTTTGGTAATTTGTGTCTTCATTGTTATTATGTTTGAGGAATTTAATGATTTTTTATTTTATCTCTTCCTGAACCCAGCTATCATTCTGCATAAGGTTGTTTAATTTCCATGTCTTTGTGTGAGGATGAATGTTTTTGTTGGAGTTGTGTTCCACCTTTATTGTCTGGGTCTGAGGTGATATAAGGTGTAATTTCTATTCTTTTAATTTTGCTGAGGTTTTATTTGTATCCAAGGATGTGGTCTGTTTTGGAGTATGTACCATGGACTGATGAGAAAAATGTATATTCTTTAGCCTTGGAATGGTGTGTTCTGTATATGTATAGTAATTCCATCTGTTCTAGGGTCATCTGTTTAGTTTCTGTTTAGAGGATCAGTTCAGCTCTGCCAGAGGGGTGTTAAAGTCCCTAGCTATTATGGTGTTATGGGATATCAAATTGCTCACACCCATCAAGGTCTGTTTCATAATTTAAGTTGGGTGCATAAATATTTAAAATTGAAATGTCTTCTTGTTGTATTGTTCCTTTGACCAGTATAAAGTGTATTTTTTGTCTTTCTTAAATTTAATTGCTCTAAATCTACTTGTATCTGAAAATAAGATTGCAATCTCTCCTTTCTTCTGATTTCCATTTGCTTGAAATATTGTTTCCATCTCTTAACTCTGAGTCTTATTTGTTCTTCAAGGCTAGGTATACTGTCCTGGAGACAGTATATAGATGCTTGTGCTTTTAATCTGATCAGCCATCCTGTGCCTCATCAGCAGTGAATTCAATCCATTGAGATTTATTGAGAGAACTGATAAATGTGGTGGAGTTCTATTCATATTATTTTATGGAAGTCCATTGTGTTGATTTATCCTTTGTGCCATCATGGAAACTAAGTTTTCACCTTTAGCTTCTGGGTGTTTAGCTTTCTCATGGCCCATTGTGATGGTCAGTGTTGAGAATAGGTCTAAGTATTTCTTGTAGAGATTGTGCTGTTGTGGCAGATTTCCTCAGTATTCAACTAAATATTTGATTTTGCCATCAATTTTGAAGCTTAGTTTAGCAGGATACAGAATTCTGGGTTCAAAGTTGTTTTGTTTAATAATATTGAAGGTGGATGACCATGCTCTTCTGCCCTGGAATGCTTTGGTTGAAAAGTCTGCTGTCATCCTAATGGCTCTGACTCTGCAAGTTAGTTGGCATTTACTCCTGGCTGCTTGCAGAATTTTTTCTTTCATTTTGAACTTGGGAAAGTTCATTACAATGTCTTGGAGAAGCTGTTTGAGTTGAGATGCCTTAGGGTTTGATATCCATCTGACAGGACTGTGTCAGGATCTTTAGTAAAACTTGGGAAGTTTTTATTAATGATAGTCTCCAGTAGGGCTTCCATTCCTTTGGGACAATCTTCTTTCCCTTCAGGGATGCCAATTATTTGTATGTTTGAATGCCTCATGGAGTCTTGTAGTTCACTAAACAACTGTTCTGTTTTCTCTCTCTTTTTTTCTGCCTCTTTGTCTACCCAGCTTAACTCAAAAACTTTATCCTCTAGCTCTGAGGTTCTTTCTTCTCCATGTTCTAACCTATTTTTGATACATTCCACTGCATCTTTACATTCCCTGATTGTGTTCTTAATTTCCTAAAAGTCTGGCATATCCTTTCTATATTCTACATATCTCTCACCCTACTTTTGCTTCTGTCTCCATTTCCTCATCCATTCCTTTTATTGTCTCTATTTTCCATATTTTAAATTGCCTTTCTGTCAAGCACATTAATTCTTTATAGATGGAGTCTTTGCTAGTAGCTGCCTCATGGTCCCTTGGGGGAATTGCTCTGTTTTGGTTTTTCATGTTGCCTGAATTTATCTGTGGTTTTCTCCTCATGTGTTCTTCCTTCTTATTGACCTCCTTGTCCTCCTCTCAAATTATCACTTGCTCTTTTGCTTCAGATTACCTTGTCTCAGAGGTTAGGTCAAAAGGAAGGGAAAGGTTAGTGCAAGCAGGGAGAAACAAGAGGAAAAGAAACAAAGAAGAAAAACATAGGAAAGTGACTAAAAACCAGAAATAAATAAAAGGTGAAGTGGGATGAGTGAAAAGAATTAAAGAGCAAGAAAGAATGAGGACAGGAAGAGAGAATGAAAGTGATAGAAGAAATGGTATTGATTGGCATGGTGTTAAGGCCACTCCTGTAATTCAAGAATTTTGAGGGGGTGGGCTGGAAGGGTTCCTCAAAATCAGAAGTGCCTTACCAGCCCAAGGATAGCTAAACTCTTTCTCATGACCAATAAACAGGAGTGGAAGTTAAGAATAGAACCAACCAAACAAATTGGCAAAAACAAAACACAGAAAAACAAAATTAAAAAAGTTCAAATAGCCAAAAACATCAGCAATATAGAAAAGAAGAGAAAAAAGAATAAAGAATACAGAAAGTAAATAAAAATTAAAATAAAAAAGATCCTAAAAATAAATTTATATGTAGCAGAAGGGACCAACTTTAATAGAAATATGTATGTTGCAATATGTCATGGGACACCAAGTGGCACTGTGTTTTTTGAGGGAGTTAGAGAACATAGCCAGCAACCTCTGTGGTCCTTATTCCTAATTTAGTTGCCTTCGGTGATCTCCTGATTATTTCCTCACCATTCCGACCCACTGAATTGAGATCCTAAAGCTCTCTGGAATCCTTCAGGGGCAGTTCTTACAATGCCCCATAACTCCAGTTCTTGTGGTGTGCAGGAGTCCCTCAGCCTGTCCCAAGAGTGGAGTTCTTAATTCCTGCCAGGCAGAATTAAGACAGCCATGTTGTAGCCCTCTACTAAGACCTCATGACCTTTCCACAATGGCAGGCCCCTGACCACCAAGACCTCATTATGGCTGACTTTCCAGCCTCCCATCCCATGGCAAACCCACTTGAACTGGTATCCAAAACTGGTTGCTATATACTGTTTGAGTCTGCCCATTCTACCAAGCTTTCCACTCAATGCACAACTTCACCCCCAAACCAAAAATTCTGGAAAGTCTTCCTCCCATCCTGAACCTCCATGAGGGTCTAACCAATCCTGGTGGGTTGCAATCACTTGCCTAATACATAAGATTTCCACCACTCCTGATCACATACTCTATCCAGCTCACCATCTCCTCCCTGTGCTCCCTGAGCTATGACTCCAGGTAAGGTCCCCACACCAGGTATGGGTATGTAGTATTTTTTTCCCCAGTCATACTAAGAGCGCTCAGCTGAACAATCCTTCTAGTCTGCCCCATCTCAAAACAGGTGTATTTTGATCTTATTCACTTTGGCTTCAGAAATGTCATTCTGGTGGCTGTAGCAATGACACCCTTAGCTAAGCACGTAACTCATTGCCACAATGTACATAATATTTGCCACTCTTGAGTCTAAAATTATGGAGCAGAGCTACTTAAAATGTCATTGGAAGATCAGTACCAGTCTTGAAGAAATATATGAAACTAATGTGGAATGAGAAACTTGTGGCAATTTGACATCACTGTGACATCTAAGTGCATGATCAGTGGATTCACTTATTGAACAGGGTCAATATAGGGAGCATGTATCACTATGTGTGTCTGTTTCTAAAAACAACAGGGAAAGTGGTCTGTCAAATAACACTTAGAGCTTCTCCAAGCTGGAATCTTCTCATACGAGAGGCTAGACCCAGGTTTTGA
This sequence comes from Galagoides demidoff, assembly GCA_963574575.1. Classification (NCBI taxonomy): domain Eukaryota; kingdom Metazoa; phylum Chordata; class Mammalia; order Primates; family Galagidae; genus Galagoides; species Galagoides demidoff. The sequence goes on along the minus strand of CAUYQV010191939.1, from coordinate 819 downwards.
TTTTTAAGACATATGCCTGATATTTTAACTAAAAGGCAATAAGAGATTAACCATTGCATCCTACAGGGTCTTCTTTCCTTATTAACATGGTGCTGTGCTTTTACAAAGTCACTTTTCTATTAAGAAAGCTGAGAAGGAAAGATGAGCTTCTTTAAGTGCGACTGACTCCCTTCTACTGCCAAAGGATCCAACTCTAGTAGGAATCGGGATCAGTATTAGTTCTTACCTTTATAAGATAACTTTACCCTTTTGTTTGCAATACTTTTTTACTTTCTTTACTACCAAATGAATTGTAGCCAGAGCACTCATTAAGGCTGAACTGAGCAAAATAAAACAAGGGTAAAAAGAAATTAAAACATGAGACTATCTGAGCTTCTCTAGGAATGGCCTAAGTAGGTGTGTTGATTAATTTCTTTATTTTTAAGGTCAGACTAATATGAGGATACAAATTTTATTACACTGTTTTCATTTCTGTTTCATTTCCAACTTAAGGTAAAGTTCAAGTTGTATTTGAGCCCTTCATCCAGGGAATGTGGTGAATATCCTCACATTGTGCACATTAGGTGAGATTCCGCCAATCACCCTCCCTCCTCCCTTGTCTTTTCTCTCCCTCTTCCCACCCTAGACTATTTTGATTTTCTTTGGTGTAGGCATGTAGTTGTTTATATATGTATTGGTTTCATATTAGTATTTAGTACAGTAGGATTTTTGTTTTTCTACTCTTATGGTACTTTACTAAGAAGAGTTTGTTTCAACACCACAACACCATACAGATGGCTCGGCGCCTGTGGCTCAATCGGCTAAGGCGCCAGCCACATA
>CAUYQV010191935.1:0-20843 GCA_963574575.1 Galagoides demidoff | reverse complement strand
TATGAAAGTTATGTTAACCAGCTTGATGAAGATGTTTCAAATTGTATATGAAACAGCACAATGTACCCCATGTTGGCATCAATGTACACAGAAATCAATTAATAAAAAAAAAAAAGAAAAAAAAATCCTTATATGTTACTGTTCATACATTATATCTATCTGGCCCTTTCTCTTCTCCTGACCCCCACTTCCCTCTTTTAGCATTGACCTCTTTGTTTGGGATTATTATTAAATGAAACAGAGAGTGCAGGGTGCAGGTAATTAGTGTGTTGATATGATACCAAAGGAGGTATAAGTGAAAAATCTGGAGGCAGCAAGCTGTGATAATTCCATTACAGCTTTTGCTTTATGTCTTTCTGTCCAAAGATATAATGAGATGGTCAGGGTCTGCAGTCTCACTGACTGAGGATGTCTCTATGATGTGCCAGGCTTAGTGAAATAGATTTGGGATCCATTATTTTATTAGTAACATTTTATCAGAGTAAATTAGTGCTCAGGCACACAGTTCTCTTGGTTAAGTCGATGAGTTCACCTGGAATGACCCCAGCATCCGTAATCAGCAGTACTTTTCCACAGAGTTCTAATTTAGCTGAATAATAATGTGTTCCTGTTAACTTCTCCTTCCTTCCACCTCCCTTTCTCCCCATTGCATTAGGAGCAGGCATGGTTTTAAATATAGAAGCAAATTTAAAGTAAACTAAGCCAAAGCAAGTAAAATGTAGTGATTGCTGTTTCTCCTGACTAGATATAGGCATAATTACTACATTTTTCCCCCTTGTGATAAAGTCCCCAGTTAATATTGTAACTTGAATAAACTGGAGCTGAGAAGTGGAAAGTACCCTGGGATCTAGAGATGTAATATGAAAAAAAAAGAAGAGAATTTTCCAAGAATTTTATGAAACATGCTGGTTTACCTAGTAAGTATTTGGAAATTGGTATGTTGTGCTCAGTACCATGTAAGGGTTATTCCTCAGAGGAAGTATCTGAATTGGGTTGGGAGCACTTTGAAGTGAACTTTTGCCTTGGAGGCTGTGGCTATTATTCTAGTGAGAATAGGAGGGAAACAGCTGCTTTTTCATTTCATTTGAGATCAGCACTTGTTCAATAGCTCCCCTGCTTCGTCTAAGGCTGTGTTTGTAACATGAATATGAGAGGCAGGATCAGGTATCGGGCACAGGAACATACAGAAAAACTGAAAGATAATTAATTATAGGAAAGCAAGGATACTCTCCAAGAAGATTTGATAGGGCAGATATTAGCACATGGAGAGACAGTTTGATAGGAATTTCATGGTTTTTCATGTGAGGGATCTCAGAGGCAACATGGCCCAGAGAAAAAGGAAGAGCAGAGGCTGGAGGTGTTGTTGAACAAATATTTTTATTGAATGTAAGGTACATACATAAAATGCACAAATGGTACAGGTGGCACTTGACAAGTTTTTACAAAGAGAATCTGTTTGTGAATCCACCCTCCAGATCAAAACATGGAGCATCACCAGCTCCTCAGAAGCCTCCTTATGTTGGCTGCCATTTAGTACCCCTCAGAAGTGACTGCCATCATAACATTTATTGTCCTAGATAGTTTAGCCTGGCTTTCAGTATTTATACACATGGAATAATATCTTCATCATATTTTATGTATCCTACCTTCTTTTGCCATCTCTGAGATTCATCCACATTGTTACATGGAGCAATAGTTTATTTTTTCACTGCTATTTGGTTTCCTATTGAATGATTCTGCTGCAATTCTTTCATCTTCTATTGATGGGCATCTGAGTTGTTTCCAGTTTCAACTATCACAAATCTTGGTGCTATGGACATTCCTGGTGCACACATACATTCATTTCTGATGATTATATGCCTAGGAAAGGAATCACAGTGTCCAAGAATTTAGCAGAAGTTGCCTATTTCCCAGCAAAAAACATACATGTTCCTCATGTTCACAACTGAGTCACCATTTGACATTATTAGCTCTTTTATATTTCTATTTTTAGCTTTTCTGGTGGGTACAAAATGGAATTTAATTATGGTTTATTCAGAATCTTCCTGGTGACCAATGATGTTGAGACCATTTTACCCTGTAATATTCTAATTGACCATATGGATATTCCTTTTTTGAAGTGCCTATTCAAGTCTTTGATGCAATTTTAAGGAGAATGCCTGAATGTATCATATTGATCTGTTAGGCCTTCATATACTTATAGGAGATATTAGTTATTTTTAAGATACAGGCATTCAAGTATTATTTTCCACTGTGTGGTCTGCTTTTTACTCTCTACATGGTGTCTTTTAATGAGAAGAATATCTTAAGTTTACAAAGCCTAATTTTTTTCTCATTATGGTTAATGCTTTTCTTATTTTTATTTATTTATTTATTGAGACAGAGTCTCTCTATGTCACCCTTGGTAGAGTTCCATGGTGTCACAGGTCACAGTAACCCCAAACTCTTAGACTTAAGGGATTCTCTTCCCTAAGCCTTCCCATTTTTATTTATTTATTTATTGAGACAGAGTCTCTCTATGTCACCCTTGGTAGAGTTCCATGGTGTCACAGGTCACAATAACCCCAAACTCTTGGACTTAAGGGATTCTCTTCCCTAAGCCTTCCAAGTAGGCACCCGCCACAATACTCAGCTATTTTTTTTTCTCTGTTGTCATTGTTGTGTAGCAGGTCCAGGCCAGGTTTGAACCCACCTGCCTTGGTGTATGTGGCTGGAACTCTAACCACCTACAGGTGCCAAGCCAGGTTTTTTTTATGTTTTACATAGGTTTTTTTTTTTTTTTTTTTTTTTTTTTTTTTGCGGTGGTAATTTTATTTTCTTATGTTTTCTTTCCTTTTACTTTTTTCTTTTCTTTTATTTTTTTGGGGGAGGGGGAGGATCTTTCTCTGATCTCCTGGCTGGAGTACAGTGGTATCATCATAGCTCACTGAAGTCTTCAACTTCTGGTTTTAAGTGAGCCTCCTGTTTCACCCTCCTAAGTAGCTAGGACTATAGGCATATGCCACCGTGCCTGGCTGCTTTTTCTACTTTTTTTGTGGCTCATAATGTTGTCTACACTGGTCTTGAACTCCTAGGCTCAAGCAATTCTCCTGCCTCAGTCTCCCAAAGTGCTGGGATTAAAGGTATGAGCCACCATGCTTGACCTTTATGTTTTCTTCTAGAAACTATTTTTTTATTTTACCTTACCATTTAAAATTGTGTTTATATATGGGGGATGAGGTAGGGATCAAAATTTCTGTTTTTCTGTATGGATAGTCCTTTGATACAACACCTTTAATAAAAGATCATTTTTCTTTCCTATTATATGATAGAGTCTTTTTAAAAAAATAATTCATTTATTTACTTTTCCATATCAATATGGCGGAACATACTATTAGGTCACATAGTTTGCTTTTGTAAGGTTAAAGTCTGAGTCTGCCCTTCACCCAGGAAATGTGCTATATACCCATACATCACCTACCCCTTATTCTCCATACTTTTGTTCAAAGAATATCTGCATAGTCTATAGTCACAGCAACAGTGCATGAGTGCTCCCTAGTCTCCACCCCCATGCTTTGGGACCTTGTGATGTAGGCCATTTTGGGGGAGGGGTTAGGTGATATCTCAAAGTGGTTTTGATTTGCATTTCTCTGATCACCAGGAATGATGACCGTTTATTCATCTGTTGGCCACTTGTCCATCCTTAGGAGAAAAGCTTCTGTTGTCTCTTGTCTAATTTTAAATGGGATTGACTGATTTTTTTTTGTTATTGAATTGCTTGAGTTATTTGTAGATTCTGGTTATTAGCTCTTTGTCAGATTTGCGCCATGCAAATATCTTCTCTCATTCTGTAGGTTGTTTCATTGCTTTGCTGATTGTACCCTTTGCTGTGCACAAGCTTGTTAATTTGATTAGGTGCATTTATTTATTTTTGCTGTTGCTGTGACTTATTGTGGGGTCTTCTTCATAAATTCTTTTTCCAGGCCTATAAGATTAAGAGTGTTTCCTACACTTTCTTCTAGGATTTTTATAGTTTCATGTCTTATATGTAAATCTTTTATAGACTGTGAGTTAATTTTTGTAAGTGGTAAGAGGTATGGATCCAGTTTCAGTCTTTTACATGTGGCTAACCAGTTCTCCCAGAACCATTTATTGAATAGTAATTCTTTTCCTCTTATTGAATAGTAATTCTTTTCCTCAGTGTATTTTTTTTTTTTTGCTTTGTCAAAGATTGGATAGACTATGAGGCTGGTTTCATCTCTGGATTCTCTATTCTGTTCTATACATTTATGGCTCTACTTTTATGCATCTTTGTTACAAATTAGGTGACCTTGTATGATAGGTCTGTTTCTTATCTCTCTAGTCTATTCTTTTGTTTTATTGGTCTATTTATCTATACTTATAATGATATAGACTATTTTAATTTCTGTAGCTTTATAGTGAGCAACGTTTTTCTTCCTTAAAATTGTGTTTGATTTTCTTGGTCCTTAGTGTTTCCATACATTTCAGAGTCAGCTTGTCAATTACACAGACACACACACACACAATTACTATATTGATTTGGATTTCAATCTATTTAAAGATAAATTTGAAAAAGTTGATACTTTCACAGCATCAAATCTTATAATGTATGAATATGGTATATCCTTTCATTTACTTGGGTTCTTATTTTTATTTTTTTCATTTGTAGTTTTTCAGTAGATGTTTGGAACATATTTTATCAAATATTCCTAGAAATGTAAGAGGTTTTTTGAAACGTGCTTTTTTTGTTTGTTTGTTTGAGACAGAGTCTCACACTGACACATTAGGTAGAGTACCATGGTATCACTCATAGCAACCTTGAATTCCTGGGCTCAAGCTATCCTCTTGTCTCAGTCTCTTGAGTATCTGGGACTGCAGGTGGCCACCACAATGCCCAGCTAATCCTTTTTATTTTTATTGTGCAATAATAATAATAATGTAAAAAAAGTGACATTCACATTGTTGGATAAGAGTATGTCTATCATAGAATGCTTTGACTCTGAGGTTCAGTATGAAGTCTAATCTTCTTTCCTTTTTTAGATAAGGTCTCACTCTTGCTCAGACTGCTCTGAAAATTACTTTTGTATATAGTGTTATCTTTAAATGTCACAACAAGTGTGCTTGTTATTATGAATTATTATACAAATATAATTTATTAAATTATTTTCTATTCAGAGATGCTGATAAAATCATGTATTAATTGTAGTATTTAGCTATAGAATATTTAAATATTCTAATACAATAATTCTCATTGTAAATTATGAGAACTTTATTTTTTTCCTTCTAAATCTTCACATTTTATTTGTCTTTTCCTTTTTCTCCCTTTTCCCACCTTTCTCCTCCTTTTCTCCTCCTCTTCTTCTTCTCCTTCTTAATCATTATTATTGTTTTCTTATTGCAGTGACTAGGTCTTCTGATATAAGTTGAATGGATTTGGTGATGGATGACATCCTTGTTGTTTCTGGTCTCTGCGTTTCAAGGCCTGCTTCATCATTACCAGTATCTCTTAAAATATTTTTTACTCTCTATTTTCCCTTTGCTCTTTTTACAAACTCCAGTAATTCTATTTATGTTAGACTCTCTTGCTAAGTCTCACTTTTCTTACTTTATTTTCTATATTTCATCTGTTTATCTCTGTGCTTTAATCTGACCTTTTTCCAGACTTTTGTTCTCTGTCTAGTCTGTAGTTAAATCTATTAAACAAATTCTTAATTTCTCCTATTTTTATTTTTTAGTTCTAGGATTTTCACTTGATATTTTAAATATATTCTAATTTCTTGGTAAAATTTCTATTCTTTGACCTACTTTCTTAAATCTATCAATCATGGTTATTTTAATGCTCATATGTGATAATTCTGAGTCACTGTGAGTTTCTTTTTGTCCTGAATTTTTTTTCTCCTCATAATTTGCTCATTTGGTGTAATTTTACTCCTGGCCTACCAGGTAACATTTTGATCAAATTCCCAAAGTGGGTATAAAAATGTGTAGAGGATCTAAGTGATATTATTTCCTCAAGAGCAGATTTAGGCTTTTTGTTGTCCCTTTTGCCCCCTGGAAGGTAGTTAGAATACAGTTAAATTGCATTGATCCAGTCAAGATGTATTTATTTTAGGCTTTGCCATATTCTCTGTGGGTCATACTTCAGTGGTTCAGCTGAAAACCTGGAACTATTTTTTTGGTGTCCTTGTTTTGGGGCAAGTTCTATTTTCTCATTTTGTCTCCCTCGCACTATGACCCTGGGATGTATATCAAAATTATTCCAAAACGTTAAGAGCTGAAAACAATAAAATTCACTATCTTATAATTTCTGTGGATCAGGATTTCAGAAACGGCCGAGATTAGTGGTTCTAGTTCAGGGCTTATTATGGAGTCAGGTGTTGGCCAGGACTAAAGTCATTTCAAGCCTTAGCTGGGAGGATATGTTCCCAAGCTTACTTAGGTAGCTCTTGGCAAAATTTCATTCTATATAATATGGCTTGGCAGCTGGCTTCCCCCTTAGCAGCACAATTTGAGAGAGAGAGAGGAAGAGAGAGAAAACCTAAAACAGATGATATGATCTTTTTATAATCTAATCTCAGAAGTGATATCCTATCACTTTTGCTGTATTCCAGTCTTTAGAAGTGAGTCCCAAAGTCTAACCCACATTCAGAGTAAGGGATTTACCCCAAAATGTGAATATCAGCAGAAAGCTACAATTTGGGTCATCTTTGAGGCTGACAACCACATAATATTGGGTATTTTCTGCCTTTCTGGTGAGGTAAGTGTTGGCAAGAAGAAAGCACACACACTATATAGATTACACCTTAATTCAATTAGATAAGGGTAGTAGAATATTTTGTGATGTGAAGAGCACAAAGCAATAGCTTATGTCAGATTGTCAGCTTCTCTTGGTCTTATGTTCCTGAGGGTGATGATACTCCAGTAACTTAGAGGGGAAGGGGGTGGCCTATAGCTGCTGGTGACATGCTGCAAACAAGTCAGTCATTTTAGATCTTAGAAGCCGAGAGGAAGAGTTAAAAAAAACCATGGCCAGCAAGGTCAAGAATGGTGCTGCTTCTTTAACCAAAAAGAATATGCCAGCCAAGGCCAAGACTCCTAAACGGTCAAACATCAAGGCAGCTTCTCCTCCTAAGTGAAGGAAATTTCCCTTCCTATGGTGGACTAGAAGCAAAGGTCTCTAGATCTGGATTTATCAGCTTACCAGCCAGGTATTATCCTTGGAAAAGTTATACATCAAACCATGCTGTATTTGTTTCCTCAACTGAAAAATAGGAACAAAAGTAGTCCTTTACTTATATGGTTATTGCGGAAATGTGGTAAGATAAATCATGTAAAGTACTGCCGGACAGTGCCTGCCCACAGGAAAGTGCTCAATAAATGTTGGCTATTAGTGTTTCTCTGATCATGAAGGAAAAATTGCATTAGTAGTTTATGTACTTCCTTTGTGGATATGTTAACAAATACTGAAATTTCCAGGTGTTTGGACTAAACTCAGAGTCACTCAGGCCTCATCTTTCCACAGGGAGAAAGTAGGTATCTTTGATCAAGACTCAGGGCCTCTAACTTTCTATGATTAGACTACAATCAGAAAATCCATTTCCCCACATAATAGCAGTGCCTGCAACATATAGCCACTCAAAAAAATGTCATTATATCCCATTTTCCCTTTACCCTTATTTATAGTCAAGTCAAAGTGCAGAGCCATCTCCACCTGAAATGTAACTAGCACTGGAAGGCAACCTGTTGAATGAATGGTTCCAGTGGAAAGTTCCTAAGATCTCAGAAAAGGAACGGATTTCACAGTGAGGCATTCAGGAAGTGAACTGGCAATTATCAAGGGAATTTAGCCTGTGGAACCATCTGAAAGAGATAGCTTAGGATCGGGCCCCATTTTCTCTAAATTACCTGACAACCCAAGATGAGGTCAGGCTTTTTGTTTGAAACATTTTGATAGTAGAAATTCTGTTCCCATACTTCCTCAACCGCTTAGTCTCGGTTTCCTGTTGGTTAAAACAGAGTTAACTAAACTTACTTTTTCCTCAGGCAGCTGATCTGAAATTCAAGAACATTTACATCTTCACTGAAATTTTGGTTCCTCAGAGGCAAGTTCTTCATGAATAAAAGGAAGTTCACCCTTTTAATGATCACATGAATTAACAAGGAAGGGAAATTATTCATTGCAGTGGCAACTGCTAGTCAACATGAGCCAACCCTATTACATTAGAAATAATTCTTCTTAAAATAGGTAAACTGCTATGTTAGATGAGAATAGTTAAATGTGGAAGTATATTTTATAATTATGATGATAAAATTGTGTGATATCATTAGAATATTAATGTTTCCTCTTTAATTTATTAAGCATTAAATGAGAGAAAGTCTGAAATTAGGAAAGAATTTTACCTTTTCAAGAACAATCATGGTAGAGTGGAAAAAGATAGCTTTCCATTTCTGAAGTAAAAAAACTTGAAGTGGAACAAAATAATTAGAAGTTCCCTACCTAATAATTGAGGCTATTAACTAGATAAAGGCTTTATCAAATTTAGAGAACTGAATTATAATTTGTAATGTCCTAAAATATTCTGAATACCTGTTGTGGACTTTTTTCTTTTTCCTTCTATTTTTTATCTGTGTGTGTATGTGTTTTACATTTTAAAATTGGATCATTGTGTCTGCAAGGAGATACAAAAACAATTATATATTTGTCTCTAATGCTAAAAAAAGTTAAAATAGTAAAAAATAGTTATTAATCACACAAAACGTTGAAAAGAGACATATATGCAGTGTGACTGGGCTCTTCTTTTTGTTCATGGTTTTACAAAGCCCAGGTCAAGGTATTGACAGAACTGTGCTTGTTATTGAAGACCGCGGGGAGGATCTATTTGAAAGCTTATCCAAGATGGTGTCAGAATCCAGTTCCTTCTCATATGTTCTGTGTTACCATTTACAACAGTGAGTCAAACTCTTTCTGTGCATCCAATCTCTTTGGCTTCCTCTTTGCCATGTCTTCACTTTTAAGGGCTCATGTGCTTAGACTGTGCCCAACTGGATAATCCAGGATAATATCCCTATTTTTAGGTCAATTGATTAGTAACCTTAATTGCATCTGCAAAATTCCTTTTACCATGTAACATAACCACAGGCATAAGACCTACGGTGGGGGTCATGGGGGCCAAAATTCTGCCTACTGCACTTACTTTGAGATCAGGAAAAAGTCAAAAACAATAAGAAAAATTCCCACAAAAATTAGTAGGTGTAACTATATAAGATAAGTAAATTTTTGAGTGTTGCATTATAAATAAGTTTAATGAATAAAATGGTATGTTTGTACCATAAAACAAAGTATTTGTAACCTCAATACATTCAGACCTCAGGTTTTATACTAAATGATAAAAACTTATTGGCAGATTCTAGTAAGAAAGCAAATTGATGAGAGGAAGTCTGGTAGCAAAGTGTACCAGACCAGACCATACTCTAGGGTACCCTTCTCCTTTCTGGAGACCACAAATAATCCCCCAGTATATCATTGAGGAAATACATTTATTCCTGAACAAATTATACTGGTTAGGAGGACAGAATATGCTGCAGGCTTAAGCTAATCCTCTGCTTAGATACTTACGAGGTGGCACTTCTGGTTAAAATTGGCAGTCTTATTGTATAGAACATAAATGTCTTAACACAATAATTAAGTAAATGAGGTGAAAGCTATATTAAATAGTTTGATGTAAGCATTCCAAATTGTATAAAAAATCAACACTTGTACCCCACAAATGCACAAATGTATTCATGATCTATGTGCATCTATCTCAATAAAAAGGAAAAAAATAAAAAAATAAAATTGGCAAAGTCAAGCCAGATCTTAGGCTCATACTTTCTGACCTTCCATAGGTACAAAACCCAGTGACAACAGAAAACAGGAAATAATGAGCCAAATTTTAAAATGTATCAGACAAGAACAGAAATAAAAATGTCAGACACTTGATGCTGATTATAACTCAGCTTCTCCCACAGTAGAACATAGCAATATGTTCAACACTTGTCAACATGGCCATAATGAGGGAAGAAGAGAAATTGAAAAGAATTTTTAAAATTATCTGGCTTATGCTAATCCTTTTGGTAGGAACCCTGAAGGCAAATATTAATATGTTAATTATTATTTTTGTTTTGAGGTAGAAGGTCAGGATAATTGGGTGTAGGCAGGTGGAAGAAGAGATGGTGTGTGGAGCTGCGTAATGACGTGCTTGACTGTGTTGGCCATGCTTTATGAGTAGCTTCAGAGAAGCAAGATCATGGTTGCCACTGTTATCCTGAATAACCATTACATGCAGATTGCTGCTGGACAGGCCCTGATGAGGCCAGGTGAGCCTATATGCTACCATCTGGGGTTGTTTGTTCATGTGCAAGGTCTTCTGTCATAGATAAAGTTAAGAGGATACTTCAAGAAACACGTTGCTGGGGCAGCTTTCCAGGAGTCTTGGAGGCTGGGGACAGAGGCTTAAGGGAACAACTCAAACCTCCTATATTCTGGGATGATCACAGGGTGTTCTGCTGAGACTTGGATAAGCTGTGGGGCTCCCAGCCTATGCGGCCTCTGTGGAGCAATGATACACCTGCTCCTCTGATGGTTCCAACTGATTTCTGTAGCCCCTTCCTCCCCAATCCCAACTCTAGGCCTGGAGCACTGGAAACTACAAATTTAGTCTAAAATAGAAATACTCTGAAGAGATAACCACTTTAATATAGGAAGATATTTTGTATCATTGTAATCTATTCAGAAAAATCTGTTTAATGTAGACTATGATAATTAATAATATTGTTGATACTTACTTTTACTGTGAGAATATAAAAGTAACAAGGGCAAACAGAAAAGGACAGTTCCTTGAGGAGGTATCCTCCTTACTGTTCACTGAAATTGCTGGCTTTTCTGTAAACGAAAGGAGAATTATTGATCTTTCATCCACTTCTCCATTAATTGGCTTGGTTGATGGGAAGATGAACTCCTTATTCTGACAACAAAGGGCACATCTGAAGTGTTGCAGAGTAAATTCATATTGGCATAGTCCTTAGTCCTCAGGGCTGAACAGTGACCTGCTGTGTATCTTAGATGTTGTTGAGTGGTAGTATAGTAGTGGATCACATCGCACTTTTTGATTTTCCTTATGATTACTTTTCATCTTTTCTGCCCCCTTACCAAGGGCTCACGTATTACAAATATTAATAAAATGTTAACAACTTGATTTTTGCTTTAGGTTAAGAGAAAAACTAGGCTAAGACAGCCGGTACCAAGCATGAGGTTACAACAAACTAACCCTCAGGATATAATTTTGAGTAGGAATATGTTTATTCCTGAACAAATAACTCTGGCTATAGAGGGATGGTATATTCTGTAGATTTAAGGTAAGCCAGGCCCATTCCTGGAAGAAGGTCAATTCAACCTAAGTCACCTAGTTGGAAACTCCAAGGTCCTCTGGGGAATAAATGGGGATTGAAGGCTGGCGTGACAATTAGCAGGTATCTTCCTAATGATTTGCAAATACCTTTACAAACACTATTGCCTCATCCCAGCACAATCATTATTTTCATGGTTTTTCCCCTTAGGCAGGTGCCTTATTTAACATAGTTGTAAAATAATGTAGTTTAAATTTGATATCATATATATATATATATATATATATATATATATATATATTTTTTTTTTTTTTGGCTGGGGCTGGGTTTGTACCCGCCACCTCCAGCATATGGGGCTAGCACCCTAATCTTCTGAGCCACAGGCGCTGCCCTGATATAATATTTTTAAGTTTATACTATATTTTTGATAAGTTTTAATAACTATGCAATGTTGCATTGTATAGAATTTATCATAATTTACTTGACCAATTCTCTATCATTGAATATTTAAGTTATTCCTCCCTGCTCATTGTTTGCTTATTTTGTTGGTTTTGCTTTATTTATTTGCTATTATATATGTTGCAAAGACAATGTTTCTGAATATTACTTCAAATTTTAAACATGCCTGTAAAATTGTCTAGTAGCCATGTCTATATTTACCGTAATATAGCAGCAAATTAACCTACCAAACATTGTAGCTTAGCCTAACCTGCCTTAAACATCTTCAGAAAACTTATATTAGCCTACAGCTGGGAAAAATCATTTAAGACAAAATGGCTATGTTAATCAATTTTATGAAAATATTTCAAATTGTATATGAAAACAACACACTGTACCCCATGATTACATCAATGTACATAACTATCATTTAATAAAAAATAAAATTAAAATAAATTGTATCTATACATTTCATTAGTTTAATCCTAAAAAGTTAATTTCCCTAATCTCTAAGTTCTTAGCAGAGGCCATGGCATTTCTTCATTTATACACCACATTAAGCATTTAATTGGATTTACTCTAAATAAATTGGCAAATAGAAAAAGATACTAAAGTCATTAAGAGAGTCAGGTACATAAAATATGCAAATGATATCATATATATATATCATTTATATCATATATATGATATTATTTATATCATATATAATGTGTAGAAAATGAAAGATGAAAGGGGGAAGGAGGGAATGTGTAAATTCACTCCTAGTGGGTAAAACGAACGCTTTCTCGGTGAGTTTGATTTAAATTGTAAAAAAAAAGATTGTGTAACCAAAATGTGTGCAGCCCCATAGTATTCTGAAATTAAAGGAAAAAAATTAAAACCAGTTATTGGAAAACTTTGAAGTTATGTTTGGAATAACTTGAGTATGTGAATCAGCTTTCTCAGCTATAAATGCTATGAAATTGAAATCTAGATCAAGCATTTCTTACTGAAGATTTGACATCCAGACTGAGATAAATGCTGTAAATGTAAAATACATACCAGATTTCAAAGCTTTGGCATTTAACAAAATGTGAAATATCTCAAAAAAACAAAAAAAAAAAAAAAAGAAAGAAAGAATGAAAAAAGAAAATGCATTTATTACACCTAACCTACCAAACATTGTAGCTTAGCCTAACCTGCCTTAAACATCCTCAGAACACTTATATTAGCCTACAGCTGGGAAAAATCATTTAAGACAAAGCCTATTTTAAAATAAAGTATTGAATACCTCATGAAATTTATTGAACACTGAACATTGTGTTGAAATTGCAACAGTTTCACACAAAATGTCACAAGTTCAACCATCATAAATTGGGGATCACCTGTATATACTTAGGACAATTCTAAGTACTTTCAATTCAATGATAGACAAAACAGACATCATCCCTGTTTCCATGAATGGATGTGATTAATCCATTGTGGAAGTAATTAAAGACATTATTTACCAATGATTGAATTTAGCATTAGGGACAACTCTATACACCAATTGAAATAAGTTGGTTATAATTTTAGAGAGTGAGGCTATGAATAAGTTAATCAGAAGTTACAAACCTAACTGATTACATTGCATTTAGTTTGAAGATGAAATACAGGAAACATAGAATTGAGATGCCCCTGAAGATAAAACTGGTCAGTGTCCATCCTCCATTGTACAGGGAAGAGACTGCTGTTCTATGGATTTGATAACCCGGTCCTTATAAAAGGGAAATGTTTATTTGTTTTATGGAACTATTTCATTTTGTTCTGATTTTGCAGTACTATCTGATGTTTGAACAAAAGATTGGCCTCTCATGGTCTGGCCACCACATTGTTTTTTGGGTGTATCTTCCAGGTATATCCAAGGACATTTGAAAATATATACCACCTGGGCATTACCTGATCCTGCTATAGCAGAATCTTTCAGGTAGACTGGGTCGGCCATGAGTGTTTGAAAAGTTTCCTATGTCATTGTGTTTGAAATTGTGGATCAGATATATTAAATCGGTCATGAAATCAATTACATGGTGTGTGATGACCTTTTTTTTTTTAAAGAATGGAATAGAATACAATAGAAAATATTGGAATCTTATATGCTAATAGTAAAGGATCATGGCAATTATGTGATAGCTAGCCTTTCCTGTCAACACTCTGGTTTTCTCTTTTTTTATTATAATTATAACGTTTGTCAATCCAGTCAACCAAATCCCTAATGAATAAAACATCAAGCCAATGATTTATTAATTAATGGGCTACTAATTTTCTAAACTGACTATGCATTGTATCAATTAGAATACTTCTTAAAAATTCAGATTTCTTGCATCCACTATTGTATATTTCTGTTTAATTAATTTGGAGTGGGACCTAAGACTCTGTTTTTCAGCAAGGATGTAGACACTTTAATGTAACCAAATAAATTGGATTTGAATTTAGGAAGCAAGGATTAGGTCACAGACTCTTCTCAAGGAGGAATTCTTTTGTCTATTCACACAAAGCACTGGAACATTTGCATCACCAATAATTAGGTATTTTTGGTCTACTAATAGAGGTAATGAAAAGTATCTGGCTGAGTGACAAAATTTCTCCAGGGACACAAAACAGAGGTCCATGCTATGGAAAGAAAGATGTCTTTTCCTAGCATAACCTGAGACTGATTTTCCTAGAATTCAATGATGTTAACATTGTTTTGCTTCTCATTTTTTGGCAAATAGCAACCTGAGAATTGACTGGAATATTTGAATTCCCAAAGGTGAACAACTAGGTTTGATATAACTGAAATGATAAGATATATGAAACTGATCATGGGTCACTATGAAAGTTTTGAGACAAACTACGTTATGGTCCATTATTTCACTTCCAAGGACTATAACTGACAGCACCCTTTCTGATTCAACTGTGTGGGTTTCAACTCCCTCAGCTTATCGGTGTTGCTGGGAGGGGTTCATTTATTTCCATCTGCACAGATTTTATATTTCTTAATGTTTTTGTGGATCTCAAAATTTTCATAATGACCCACATATAGGATAGGCAGTCTTATATGTCAAAAGATAATTGTTTTCTACTGAAGTATTTAAGTTGCCATGGAAACCTAAGGGCTCCTCTACCACATTGAAAGCTTAATGCTGTCAACTTTTCGGTGAACATCAAAACTAAAGTTCAGCTCAGTGAAATAGTTCATTCCACTTTCACAATCTACTTTTTAGATAGTTATTTAAAGGTTAAATTTTGATAAGTGCTCCAAACTTGCAAATGACTTTTTGTTTTCAAGACTTAAGCTAGAATATGAAGTGATCTTTCTTATTATGTGTGGGGAACCTGTGGCCTCGGGACACATATGGTCTTCTGGCTCCTTGAGTGAAACCTTTTGACTGAATCCAATGCTTGGATTTGGTCAAAGGACTTCCCTTGGGGATCTAGAAGCCCACCTGTGATGCTGCAGTATATAATCTTTTAACAACACTTGATATATAAAATGTTTAACAAAGCAATTGTTCAGAATGGACACTGGCAATAGCATAACAGAGCCTCATTCTAGGAATAGGCATTAACCTTTGTTTTGTGGATTATGAGGAGGTTCTGGGGATCAGAGGAGCGTTGGGGTGGATAGGATGAATAAGACAGAAAGTCCAAAGAGCATAATTTTTCCAACTAGTATAAAAATATTTCAGTATTTTAACACATATACATCTAACATGTACTATCAGACTTCCAAGAAGACTTCAAAGGAACTTTTGTGCTTTTGATTTCAGGTTGACATTTGTACAAGTGAGGCAGCAATTAGGTGTTTCTAGGAAGGATGAAAGGTGCTATTTAGAAACAGAAAATGGGGAGCTGTTCACAATAAAAAAGGTGATTTTCCAATGAACAAAGGAACTGAGTCGTGGTGAACAAATCTGCTCACTTAGGACATTGACACACACATAGAAACACAGAGAGTTTTACATGTTTGTAGATACACAGATATACTCATGCATAGGCAAAAAGTTGAATCAATTTATTGAATGAAAAAAAAATTATTTTTTTTATGAATGTGTCCAACATTGCTTTGTTAAAATTCCTTCACCATTAGGTGGATAGTTCAGTTTTCTAAATTTATAGTCACTTTGGTGACTAAAACCTCCTTTCTTGTTATTATGTCCCCTAGAATAGACTTGATTTGCTGAGTTCTTAGAAGCTGCCTGCAGGGAAGAAGGACCAGCCAAGGGTTCTCTCTGTCTTTTTAAATCAAAGCCCACAGGCTATGGTCCCGCAAACATCTGTCCCTGGAGCAGGATCCCAGTCAGGCTTTCTGGCTCCAACATAATCAAAATAACAAGAGGGGTCTCCTCTCCTGTGCCAATGAGATCACAAACTCTGGGTAACCCCAAAAAGAAATCCCTCTTCCCCTTTTCAGGTCTTTTTATCTTAACTGGAGAGGGGGAGGTTCCAGTGATCATTCTGCTAAGTTTTAATAGGCAACCAATGAAAAAATACAATAAAAAATTCAAGCTATAACAAGGAAATGTCATTTTGCACCTATTACATTGACAAAAAATAAACCAATAGTTTTGATATTAGCATAATTTAATATAATACATAAAACATGTTATATGTAATATAATAATTATATAACATATAATACCATTACAGTGTGGGGTATCAGATGCTCCTATGTACTCTGGTGACAGTAAAAATTGGTCTAACTTCTTTGGAGAACCCTTGACATTAGCTTTCACAACTAATTAAAAGATGGCTACTTCTTTTGACCCTAGATTTTCATTGCTAGGAATTTACCATTCGTGCACATTGCACAAGTCCAAGGGTTGTGATAGGCCTGCTCTGGTTTTCCAGTTTCTCCAGAACTGTTCAGTGTAGACTTAGTCTGGTTCTCTTTGAATTCTCTCTTCTGGGATGTGTGGGAGACATACTTCTTTATTTTCCCTGTTACTCAGTAGTAACTTTTTATTCTGTAAAGGCTATTGTCTTATTGGGTACTTCGGGGCTGAGTGCATTTTGCTTCCATGGTCTCATAGTTAATCCCCACAGCAACTCTTTGAATAACTCTTACAGTGGAAATAGTGTTTTACTGTTGTGCAGAGCAATGCTGGTGCCTTTCATTTGCAATGCTTCCTTTCCACCTTATGAACCGCACAATTTGTAAATGGCTGGCATTTAAACACATGCCCAATCTTGACCCATAGAGCACATAATGCTTACTCCCTAACACCTAGTGATAAATTTACTTTTGAAAGAGTTTGTTTCATCCATAGTCAAAGTCTGCTCTTTTTAAAATTTCAGAGTATTACAGGGGTGCAAATTGTTTTTATACAATTTGAGTCAAAGTTAGTAGGCATTATACCTGTTAAGTGCAAACTTACACTTCCCTCCCCACCTTTCTGCTGGATTTCAGATGAGTGATTTTTTCCATACGTGCACATAAGTGTTGATCAATTAGTTTCAATCTAATAGTGAGTACCTGTCCACAGTGTTTGAGGGAGCTTGGGGTAGGGCGAATGGATGGGTTACACACTTTCAATGACAGACATAAGAAGGAAAATATTCTGAGAAGAGGTGAACTGTCTGCCCTTGGCCTTACTAAGCACATACTGATGTAACGTATATGCAATAAATGTGCACAGCCTCCTTCGCATAGCCAATGAATGGGCAGTTCCCTATGACTTCCTGTCTTTTAGTGTCTCACTGCTACCCAAACCCTCTTCCTGAGACTTGAGTCATTTGAGGCCTTGGGATCTCTTTAAACACTTATTTGTTATATGAAATAATGTTATATAATTTTGACTTATTAATTTTATATTAAAGATTGGGCTGTTAATTTCCTTAAGACAGACATGCATTCATGAAGATGGGTAGGCAAACTTTATTTGGGTGGTAGGAAGTAGAAATGTCCTGGAGTCTAGTTTTCTCAGCATCCTGGGCAGAGGAAAGTGGGAGGTCCACTGTGAGGACACTTGGTACTTACAGTAGGGCTCCAGGGCAGCAGAATATAAATCTCATCGTTTAACTGCAGGTGGGCTCTACATAGGCTTGTAGGGAGTGTATGTTCAGTTGATTTGAACCCTGTGCTTCTTTAGACTCCCAAGCAAAGTTAAGTAAATTGACATAGAAAATATTTTATTAAAAATTTCAGAATACATTCCCCTTGATTATTTAATATTCTCTTACTTCCGCTAATGTAAGAAATTACTTTTTAAAACTCTAAAGATACACATCTACAAATAACTAGAAGAGGGTATGTTAAATGTTCCCAACAAGAAGAAATGGAGATCAATGATAAACAATGACCTTGATCTAACCACTGTATGTTGTATGTATCAACACATCACTATGTATCCCATAAATTAAGTGCCACTTAAAACAAATTAAATTCCAAAGAACTAAACTTAAAATTAAAGATTTTTTTTAAAAGAAAGCATTTATACTGTTCATTTTCTTTACTACGCAAAGTGAATCAACCTTCCCATATTCATTTTACATGTCTAATATTTTTGAATGCACACAATTCAATCTTGAGTTACCTGTTAGGACATTAATTCTGGA
This sequence comes from Galagoides demidoff, assembly GCA_963574575.1. Taxonomy (NCBI): domain Eukaryota; kingdom Metazoa; phylum Chordata; class Mammalia; order Primates; family Galagidae; genus Galagoides; species Galagoides demidoff. The sequence continues at coordinate 2,465 of CAUYQV010191935.1, read as the reverse complement.
TAAAAGATTTGAAATTGGATGTTACAGGCCACAGATCTGTATTTATATACCCATTTCATGCTTCAGAAAACAAGCTTTCTTATAATACCTGATTATCAAATGATATTGTGTATAAAAATATATAAACGGGAGTGCTACTGGTTGTTTCAGTGCTCAGAGAAATGAAAGAAATTGGATAGTCTAGAGATGAGACATTAAAAAGCAAATCAGCACCAATTGTTTTCTTTTAAACTATGTTGTTAGCCAACAAATGAAAGTTCCAAAATGTGAGTCATATAGTAACCATGGGGAGAGTTGGTTTCCTTAGTCCAAATCCCTTTAAATAAATCATTAATAAAATAATTGCTACAGTGATGTCTTGCCAGTGTCCATGTAAGCGGGACACTGTAGAAAATCTTTGGTAGATATGAGTTACAGGGGTAAAATGTATCCCCAGAGAAACCAAAGGACCCCAGATAAGAAAGAAACTAGTGTAGAATGAGAAACAACAGAAAACTAAAATACAATTGTTTACTGATTTCAGTTTGTGTTGAAAACCTTTGGCTGTGGCTAGTGGCAACAAATGTATAATAAAATACCTTGTTTTTCCTGATGAGGAGTATTTTATGCTTCTGGGAGCTGTGATGGATAATTCACAGTTGTGTAAAATATTGCCTGATACCAGCTCCATCTTCAATTCTGTCAGAGTTCTTTGCTGGCGTGATCCTCAAAACTTTTGCCACCAGACTCTATTAGAAGAATGAGATAAGTTTAATAAGTGCTGAAGGAGAAAAACAAATAAATATACATACATGTATATGTGTATAAAAGTCAAAACAATAAAATGTCAAGCTCTCCCATCTGTATGGATATTTCTGTAGGTTTTATCACATTCTATAGTGGAGAGTTATAAAGTGGGTTTTTTTGTTGTTGTTTTGGGAGATTGGTGAACGAGAGCTTTGGATTCAGAAAGTATGGAATAGAGGTGGAAATGTTCAAAAATGAGGAAAGAATAAAGAGCTGAAATGATTTGAAGAAAATGTTTTGGGTGGATGTTTATTTTGAAAATAGAACCAACACCATTTTCTGAACACACTGAAAGAGACTGGTATTTGGTTGGTGGAGGATCCTCTTCTAACCAGCTGAGTGTGCTCTATTCCTCCATTTCTGAAAGTGAGATTAGTTAGTAAACTGAGTTGAATAATGTGCTTCCCCAAATTCACATCCATTAGAAACATTCACTAGAACATGATCTTATTTAAAAATAGTGTCTGTAGATGTAGTCAAACTAAGATAAATTTATACTGGATTAGATCAGACTCTGATTCACTGACCCATATACTTCCATGAAGAGAGACATTTAGATATGAAGATATAGAGACAAGGCCCCATAAACAGAGAAAGCGAGACTGATGGGCTATACCTACCAGCCAGGGCACACCAAGGATTGCTAGAAACCAGCAAAAACTGGGAGAGGCATGGAATGGGTGCCTCCTTATGAGAAGATTAGATGTTTTGTGTAAAGCCTTATCTAATGAGAAACATCAAGAAATGGGCACAAGAAAAAGCACATTTTAAATTTCTGTAATCATTCTGAAGGGATTAAGATTCCCCAGGGTTTTAGAAGCATAGCTCTGGAGGAAAGAGTCTGTGCAGCTTTCCACTTCCTGCAAGCTGTTGTGGGAATCCAGAAGTCCCAGCAAGATGCCTGTGGAAGAGTAACCAGCTTCAAGACCAGCCAGGTGAGCTTGTGCAGTTTATCAAGATAAATGCTGTCATCCTGCATCTCTGTTAAGTGAGGATTAATGTCTCATCCTCATATTACTTCTCCAACTCACACGTCAACAAGCATGGCAAAGAGAAGAAAGAGCAAGCAGAGCTTTAAGAAATGAGGTATTTATCATAAAGATATTTAGAAAATTATAGTGAAACTGAATTTCGGGGTATCCACAGTGGCTCACACCTCTAAACTTAGCACTCTGGGAGGCCAAGGCCAGAGGACAGCTTGAGCCCAGGAGTTGGAGGTTGCAGTGAGCTATGACGATGTCTCTGCACTCTAGCCAGGGTGACAGAGGAAGACTGCCTCAAAAACAAAAAGACCCTGATTTTCCATTCTTAAATGTTAAGATAGAAACACTGAAAATCTTACCCTAGTATAATACTCTTTAGCTTTACTTCTATTTAGGAGAGAAAATAAATAGCAACACTTTGTTATTTAATATAGTTGACATAATAAAAGTAGCTAATTCATCAAGTTAGTGTCCCAGCGCTTTTCTGGCTCTCTTTTATACCTGGATGTGTGGTAAACATCAGCATTTTTGTGTTCTGCTTTCTAATTAAGAAGGTGATATTTGATCTTCACAGTTACCCTTAAGGATCTTGTGTCAGAAACACTAACACAAAACACTGAAAATCTACAAAAAACTTAGAAATGGTTTAATCTGTAAGGATAAAATTTAGTGTCTGGGGACCAGGCAATAAACAAA